>DWDV01002290.1:0-11782 GCA_018245615.1 Mimoniades ocyalus
AAATTAGTGTTGAAAAGTATGGCGGCCTTCGAATTAGGGTCTACTCTAGAGGAAGACATTCATTCTATAAGAGTTCTTTACAAAACGTAAACAATATCAAAATGTGTTATAAATTTTCTCGTCTTTTTACCCAAATTAATATTGAATACTTGGCATTAGTACTACAGGTTATTCAATTTAAATTGTATATTCTGTGCATCGACGTTTCGCACATGTCATTATATTGAGAAATAGTGCTGTCTTCGGGGAACCAGAGTGGTCATCGCCCAAGGTCCACCAGACAAGATCATCGTTGCGACTGTTGCATAATACCATCCTCGTGTAGGGGTTCCGTAACCTACTTGTCTGACCGTAGCCGAGTTAACGACGACCGGTTTGTTGTTTTAAGCGCATCCTTCATATTTTAGGAAATATTTTTTAATGTCGAAATATTTATATATTTCTTAGCTAAGTATTATATAAACAAATATTTGTACTAATATTTTTTTTACATTAACAGGATTAAGAAGTATGTTGTAATATATTGTAATAAAGTGTTAGTATATTTGACAGTCGCCTGTTATTGAAGTTCAATTAAACTTTTTAATTTTAATTGGGTTAGGAGGAATTTCGTTGTTTCCTATTATATACTAAAGTTAAGCTATATCTGTCTTCAATTATTCCTTGGGAATTGTGGACGATTATTGCATTAGCATTAAATTATAAATTCTTTAACGTTTTCGTTTAAACTTCATAATATGTAGCAGTTAAGCACGTACCTAATATAAATGATTCATTACACTTAACCTCTGACATGCTTTTGCGCATAAAAAAATATTTTGCATCTTTACACATACCAAATAAAGTTGAAGGTTGAGTTAATTATATTTTTCAGACACGAAATCGGCTACCGTATTTGTCATGGTGCTAAGTTACATTGTAGTAATAGTCGAGTATTATAATTTATTTATATATGGGTTTATGTTATTTTTATATACGATAGCTATTGTTTAAAATTTTAACTAACTTAATACATATATGCTTTACAGAAATTATTTTTATTTGCGTCTGCAAATGTGATCCAAACGATGTGTATATATCATGCGATGTAAAGTTATCAGTCTATATTATAGCGTATGACAGTTACGATTAAATATGACTTGTGGTCACAATAGCATCATGACCGTGACTAAGTTGTGACCCCTTGAGTATCGGCATCATTTGCTCAACACAACTCTAAATTTTGCTCTCTAAAAAAATGTATGCATTGATTAACTTTTATAAATTGATACATATGTTGTTGGTTTTCTCTGGTAAAAAATATTGAGGTAAAATTTCATTTGATTGCTGTCAGGAATTTCCTAAATTTGGGTGACTCAGTTATTTAATTTTTTCCTCATAGTAGCGATGACCTTAAAATAATATGTCTAAAATACAAATTTAATTTTTCATCAAGATTAACACGTAATGGGTTTTTATTTAATCATTCTCGAGATGAATAAAAAAATCTATGTCATTGACAACTATTCATGAGTAATGATTTACTCAAATATTCCTGATTTAACATAAGTGTTGATTAAGTGTGTTGTTGACATAGAAACTTGTGAAATACTAAGATAAAAATGTGAGATACTAAGATAAAAACAAAACAAATTGAAGTAAGACGTTGTATGTTATTGTATAATATCTGTGAAACGAATATTAAAATGAGGATACTGATGAGAGTAATTAGAGCGAGAAAAGATGAACAACCCCCTCTAATAGGTTACGTCATTGTCACTGGATACCAATATTGAATCTATTTAAATCTATATTAAAAATTAAACTCCTTTTGTTTTAGTCGTCAACAATTTATAGTTAAGCACTTGAGATCGACATTAAGTAATAATGCATAATATATTATTATAATGTTTACGTTGCGATTTACGATGTTGAAATATATTTGCAATTACATAAATGGAAGTTTAAATACGTACTGTCACTATCTCACCTAGTTTTGAATGAAGTATGTTACGATAATTACTTTATTACTTAAATTAGTACTTTATTACTTAACTAAAATTGAGAAATTATATTAAAATGCGATAATAACGTGGTAATAATAAATAACTGTCACTCCACAATTGCAGTTTTTATTACACATTTTTTAATTGGTAAAATTTGAGCAGTGGCTGTTGATGTCAGTAAATTTTCTGTAATAACATTGTCATGATGAATTGCTAAACATAAAGTAAATTTCAAACGTTGTGGTGTGGTATAGTATATATTTTAAACTTTAAAGCTAGGTGCTAAAAGATATATCTCATTAAATGAGATTAGCAAGTAGGTATATCGCCACCTTTGCATGAATTATGACACAACTCAAAAACGCTAATTTTACAGGAGAGCCAGTTAAAGATAGAAATGCCCTAACAAATGTACCAATAACATAATGACATTTTATAACACTACATAGTCAGTTTTGCCCTCAGGAAGTTGAGTTTTAAACACATTAAAATATGATCTATTTTGAATAAAACTATCATTAACTCAAAATTGATGAATTTTGAGTTGTTCCGGTATTCATGCCAAGCAGCTACATACAAACTACCTACATATTAAGTTGTTGACTGCGTCGTAGGATCAGTGGTTGCAACGCGTCTGGGTTCGACTCCAAGGCCGGGTAAAGTTGGATTACTGTAATTTGAAATTTGTAGTACAGTGGAACAGACGACTCGGGGCCTGGATTTTGGTGTGTGGCTATTAGGTTTCCCCCATAATCCATTATGGCCGGTAAACGTAACCGATGAAATGTGAGTGCACTACACTTCTCTGCCTGCCTCTTCGGGGAATATATGCGTGATATTGCGGTTTTTTAAATGTATGTAGTTGAAATGCTCTTTACATAATATGTATATATAGATTACTGTTATCTGCTAGGTAACTAAATTCATAACTTTATCGCGTGGTTTTTAATGGAATAGTCATCGCGTAACGGACCGGATTAATTAGCGGGATATTTAACCGTTTTAAGTGGTAGGTGTACCAGGGTAGTGTAACTAGTCCACCTAACATGTAAATGTAACATTGCGCCTGTAATTCCCGAGATGGCAGAGGAGTGTAGTACACTCCCATTATATATATATTTTATTAGTATTATATTTATATCTTTTATATTATTGTTATATTTATAGCAAAGCATTGGCCACTCTTCGAGTGTTGCAAAATGTCCATAGGCGGCGGTGACTACCTACTTACCATCAAGTGGCCTGTTTGCCTGTTAGGTCCATTATAGGTAAATAAAATAAAAATAATCCGTACCTATTTGTTAATGCGATAAAATATGTAACAGTCATCCTGATGACTTCTAAATACTTTGGAAAAACGCTTTTATCAAAATAAGTGGGTACCGTCTATGTTAATCGCTGTAACCTACTTCAAATATCGATTCATTTTCCTTTCTACAATACGCCAATATCATTAAATATCTCAAAGTGGCAAAACCTTTATATTTCCCAGTCATATGTCGGTATCTGAAAATTATGTATTATTATCGTAAATTTCTAAAGTATACCGTAAAGCTAGAGCTAAAAACTAATTTATTGTTATTATTATTTCAATAAAATGTATTACAAATTTTGTAATTACTGATTTCTAATAATTATAAAAGTTGGTAATGACCATAATATTTCAATCAAGGCGCAAGTACGCTGAACACGCATGTCAATAGGACAAAAAACGTTTTCTCTTACAACAATCTATCTCATCCCTCCTCTGTAGTATTTTAACCATGAAAACGGTCGCGAATGCTCTAAACATGTATTTATGCGCCGCGTCACTCGGTGGTAATACTTTCAATGTAATACACGTTTATTTGTGTAAAATTCCATACATATAAGTATTGCCGCTAATTTACGTTGCTGTTCTACTTTTTAAAGAGGCGACCTATTTTACAAGGCTCAGCGACAATATCACTGTTGGCAAATGTTTAAAAGTACGCTTTGACAAATTATACGTCAATCGGTGGAAATGGTGGCGAAGGTGCAATGCGGTGTTTCCGCGGAAACGCGAAGTTAGGAATCATGATTCGAATAGAATATAAAACTAATAAAAAATGATAATTAATATTTTTTTATAGTCCTAGTGTTGTGTTAATGATCTGTGTGTTTGTGTTTTTTCGGTGTCCGTTTTATTCGTGTTTCTAATTAGTAATGTTGCGGCGAGTTAACTTTTTCTCAATATGTATCGCTTTCGGTCTGAGTGTTCTCCTTATTCTTGCTGGAAGTCGATATACAGATAACACAAATTACCGTCCGTCCCCAGAAAGCCGCAGGAATATCAGGAATTTTTTAAAGGTTGAAGATGGAGAGGAGAGCTTAATGCAGCCAATACCAACTAATACATACGATGGTTCGCCGAATATAGAAAAAATAATGGAAAAAACGAGAACAAAAATTAAATCAGAGTTATGGAATTATAACTTTAGTTATTCTGGTGTTCACCAACTTGAGGACCTGCTTATGGAGTCTGGAGGCAAACCGTTAAGGAGCCTCATCGTCTCGACATGGCGATCTGGAACAACGTTTCTTGGCGAGGTTCTGAATGCAATGCCAGGCAACTTTTATCATTATGAACCTCTGTTGAAATATGAAATAATACAAATCAGAGGTCCTCCACAAGCTGATGAGGCTTTACTTACAATGAAAAAGATGATGAAGTGTGATTATGAAGGTATGGAGGATTATTTTGAGTATGGTAAGGGGCATTTGCACCAGTTCAGCCACAACACAAGACTTTGGGACCACTGTAAACATAAGAAAGAGCTGTGTTTTGATGCAGACTTCACTTCAAAATTTTGTCAACTGTTCCCCTTTCAGAGTATGAAAGTTGTACGAGTGAGATTACGTCTCATCCAAGAGATACTACAAGATAAAGAGTGAGTATTGTAAAATATCAGATTATACAAAAAATATTATTAATCTGGTGACTAGTCTAGTAATAGCCTAGTGGCTTGGAACTCTGTCTCCCACTGTGATAGTCCTGAGTTCTGCTCCTGTTGTGCAGATGTGTATCATATGTGTATCATTGTAACTGCAAAGGAAAACATCATCGGAAACCAAACCATCTATTAGTTCCCCATAATGTTCTCTACAGTGTGTGAAGTGTGGCAAGGCATAGGAGGCCAAAATGGCAGACTATAGCCATAATTGTTCTTACCCTGGGAGGAGACCTGTATCCAATAGCCAAATATAGAAAGGTTTATGATAATGTTTAATAGTCTTAATAGTAATCTTAAAAAAACATGGACAAATTTCTTCTTGTCCTTTCAGTTACAGAGGTTCATTTGCTATACCATTTAAAAATATTTTCTGGGTAGTAGCAGACTGAATGATTGTGATACAAGTTTTACCTCCATTTTATTTTCTCCTTTAGTAATGAATACTACAAGATGGCATATTCATCTAGCAACTAATAAAATTTTATGAGCATACATTAATTACTGCCTACCTCTTTGGGATTCACAGGTGTGATGCTCCTTTTTTGTTTGTTTTACATTAATTATTTTACGAGGCAGTGGTTGACCACATGGTCACATGGTTAAGGATAGAAGTATTGTAATAAGTGAACCATGAGATTTGATTAAGAAAGTGATGCTTAAATAGTTCAATCATCATAAAGATTCAGTAACAGTACATGAACCAAAAAGATTTATAAGGTGAGGGTGAATCATAGAGTTAGAAGAGGTAGACCTCAGTGTATATACCGGGATCAAATCGGAGACATCTTGAAACAGGGCCAGGACAAAAGTTTCTTTAATAGACAAGCATGTATGTTGACATTAATGAATGTAGAGGTGGCGAAAGAATCCTTAATCTCTGCTTACCCTGATGTGAAATAGGTGTGACAATATGTATGTATTTGTTTACAGTAATCACATGGTTCTGTGGTCAATTAGAAGTTGTACTTGAGATCACTCCACTACTTTAGCTTGTGCACTTGAAGACAGGATGGAATGTCCTATCCAATTGTGTCCTATTATGTCTACTATTCAATAACTTAACATCACTTGTGTTATCCCATAGGCAGGAAAGTGCAGTACAACCATTCTTCACTAGTTATATAGAATATGGGGCATGAATATTCCCTTTAAAATGAACCACATCAATGATTCTTTGTCCCAGCAGCCTAACAAGATAGTATTGATACTTTAGTGTGTGAATTTTTAGCGGTTCTTTGTAACTGTTAATTCTTGAGAAATACACATGACAGTATTATTTTCATTACAAAATTCTAATTTGATGATCACACGTCTGAGATACGTTCTAATCAGATATTTAATATTAATTTTTGTCAACATTATAAACTAAATATCATATTGTTTAGTAAGCAACAAACAATGTAAGATTCTAATTTAAATGTTACCAGAATAATTTGGTAGGCACTTTGCCTTTAAAAGAAGTTTTAAGTTTAAATTGGCCTCTAATGCATAGGCATATTGTCTGTCAAGAAAACTTGTGTGTATGTAACCCATTGTTAGTACAACAAAAGCATATTGAAATATTTCCTAAGTAGTGTGTAATTGTATTCCACCGAATTTAAAAAGGGCTATGGTTAATTGTTACATACAATACTAAATACTCATGTCATTATCTAAATTTTGTTTCCGTCCAAAAGAAATTTTAAACGTTGTCATAGTAGAGTAAATGAAATGGCATACCATTCTGTAATGTAAAGACAAAGGACTTATTAAATTATTCAGCACATTTAGCATTAAAACTTTAAAAGTTTTTTGATGGGATATGTTGATGTTGAGTTCAATTATGTAGTCAACATATTGCTTATGACCAAAGTACAGATTGAAACTGAGCAAAAAAATCTATTGAAAATTTTCCATCCACACATTGTTCTAACACTGAAACTGTCAGTGAGAAGGCCATTTTTTCTTATTAAAGTCATGTAATTAATTTATCATTAGTATGATTTGTTTTTTTTTTAATGATTTGTTATATAAGAGTAGTGGACCTTGTAAATTATTTTTCAGGCTTAATGTGAAGGTGGTACTTTTGATTCGAGATCCCAGAGGTGTTATGCAGTCAAGACAGCATCGTAACTTTTGTCAACCTGCCCCCGACTGTTGGAAGCCAGAGCTACTGTGTGCTGATATGATCAGCGACTATGTAGCTGCTGGTCGGTTGTTAGAAGAATATCCTAACCATTTAATGTGAGTATTGTTGATTCACTGTGTGCTGTTTCTCTGGTATAGTTTTCAAATGAAAAACGACTTTTTTAAATGTTAACATTGTATGAAATGCATGTAATGTAGTATAATAACATTGTGCCATTTTTTAAATGTCATTCTCGTTCTACATTTTATGCATTATTCTGCATTATATAGCATTACAAAGTTTGGTGACAGAATATTGAATCACATGTAGATAGATTATATAAGTACTGGCTTAACACTCTGTGACTTTGTTGCAATTCGCGGTGGCTTATCAAGTTGAACCTCGTATTTCTCTGTAAATGTCAGGTCAACCTGAAAAATCGTATTGTGAGTTAAGCTGTTACATGTATAACTATGTGTATAAGTAGTCACGAAACATTTAACTCTTGTACATGATTGCAAGTTCATTAAAAAAAAATATCTTATCTTTATTTAATAAACATATTTCGTTTATTTTAATAAACATTCTACATATTATTATGCTTTATGTAACAAGACGACGAAAATCCCAGAAAATGTGGTCAGAGAAGTTAGTACACTCCGACATTTTAACATGGAATGGAAGTGACTGTGGAAAAGTTGGTGAGTCTATTTTTAAACACCGGACACAGTCGGACTCTGAGCAACAACTAGAAAATCTAAGTTACGAAAATCTAGTAACGTCCGACACGGGTTATGAATCAGCGTCTCGCGATCGTCAGCCGCTCTGGCAACCAACACGACCAACGATGCAGACTTTAATATACGACATATCCGCCTACGTTTTTGTAATTGAAATAGAAAATGATGCTATTTCCCTGATCCTAGGTGGGCGCCGCAGATATGAAGTCAAAGTCAAAGTCAAAAATAATTTATTTATATAGGATTTGCAATCACATATGAACGTCATTACAGATACAGATAGGTTTACGTTAGTTCGGACCGCGCCCACAACTGAGAAGAACTAACAAGAAACTTAGTGGGGTTGTCTTTTTTTTGTGATTGCTTAACAATTAACATTTTAAGCCAGCTATTAATTAACAGCAATTCATTTCCAAACGTCTATGTCTTGCATGTAATCTGCAATCGAGTAATAGGCTTTTTGACATAATCGACACTTAATGTATGTATATCTTGAATTTACAAATTGACAAAAGTGACAGTGGTATCCCAGTGGTTTGAAATTCGCCTGTCACTTGGGGTGCCCTGGTTGAAATTCTAGCGCGCACCTCTTTATGAAATATGCATATTAAGATGAAAACAAAAACATAATGAAAAAGCCTGCACACCTCAGAGTTCATAAAAACGTCCTCTAACGTTGGCCAGGGTGACAAGATTATGACGTTAACTCCTTCATTATGAGACGAGCCCCGTGTGTTGTATAATTTGTTTTCCGTACCTTTTTATTGTTCCACCGTTGGAACACGGGTCTCCTCTCAGAATACATACATACTCATACATACATATCCTTAAAACTGGTCCAACATGGGGTAAACAGAGAGCACCAAGTGTCAAATATCACTATAGTTACAGACTTGCCGCGCTTCTTCTACATTCATCTTTCTTCATACATGCGCTACGGTTACGGAGATTTCTGACTCCCCCATCAGCCAGTATCTGGTAATAATTGTTTTAAATATACATTTATTTTCTACTGAAAATATTATTGGATCATTATTTTTAATTAGTTATATTTGTGCATATTTATTTTAATGACGCAAATCCTAACAGCTGGAAAATTTTGATCACCTTCATGAGCGGCCATTAATATAATTAGGATGTTAACAAATATGATGGCGGTCGTTATTTCATTCCATTCCAATAAAACCACAGCGACTTTCAAAACACTGTAATTGGAAATTTGATATAAAATATTAAACTCAATTGGATTGTTAAAATGTATCGCTAAAATTATACGATTTTTTTTAGATGTTTCATTAACTATTCTTTTTTGTGAATCATATCGCAAACGATTGAGTTGATTATGATAAAATTGGAAATAGGAAACTATCAGCCAATGTTCATGATTTTGAAATGAATTCTCTGTTTGACTGAAAATTTGGACCCAGAAACTTGTGTTATATTAGGAATTATAGAAGGATAGATTGAATTATATTAGGAATAAATATATTCATAACGGGTGATTCAAATAATCAAATTTGTATTAATAAAATTATGTCCAAATATTTGATATCTATTTCCATATTTTCAGTAAAATAGAAAACCAAAATTCGTTAGTCTACCAATCAACGTGAACTATTGAGAATCAGGTAAAAAGCGATTAATGTAAGAAATAATACATTGATACACACGGTGTCATACTCTCACTTTGAGTAAGAATTGTATTATTTATTTATATAAACACAAAAATAGTAAATGAAAATGGAGATGACATTTTAAGTTTCACTTTAGTATAAAATTTATTACATACTTCATTTTCAGAATAGAACGACGGTCTTGAAAAAATTGTTTTTTTTATTAATGGTTGGCAATAAGGCAAGGGCCCACTAAGCTATGATCGGAGCGACCTAAGAACGATTGATACTATGACATCCAACACAGTAAGCAAACCGTGTTGCGAAAGGACATGATTCGATGAAGTCGTATACTGCGATGAGGGGGTGCGGCATGGCGGGGCGGGATGCGGGACGGAGCCACAATAACTCACCATTATACGCCATTACCCTGTTATGTTTCGATTTCCGTTGTTCGCGCCACTGGCACGGCCAAGCGTGATCTGCATTCGCTACTTATAAATTTATTAGAAGCACTATAAGTCTACATGGCTTTCCTCTAGCTTTTCCTGCATGAAAGGAGCCTCCCCGAGCGGCGACTATGTCTGATTGAGTACGTACTTATACTATCCGGCGCACCCTGGACATTGCGACTAATCCTTTCACCACGATGGCTCACACACATCATAGTAGTGAACCACTCGAAAAGTTCATGGATTAAACAAAGACACATTGAAAAATTCAGCAAAATC
This sequence comes from Mimoniades ocyalus, assembly GCA_018245615.1. Classification (NCBI taxonomy): domain Eukaryota; kingdom Metazoa; phylum Arthropoda; class Insecta; order Lepidoptera; family Hesperiidae; genus Mimoniades; species Mimoniades ocyalus. The sequence continues at coordinate 10,149 of DWDV01002290.1, forward strand.
CTTAGCCTTTACGTTTCAACAGAGTATTTTTGAATATCCAATGTCGGCGATTTTCTTCTGAGAAGTTTTATTGATAGCAAAAAGTAAGAAAACTAGAAAATACACAGAGTGTCGCGATCCGCTCAAAGCTCAGTGGGCCTTCGGCTCGACGGAGCGCGTAACTCGAGGACTTTATTGTATTCCCTTTCGTCCCATAGAGGAAATGTACAACGGCATAAAATGTTTGATGTAAAATGATTTGTATTTATTGCGTATTCTTTTATTCTTGTAAATCGGGTAATATATTGAATCGCGCACAATCAATCTCACTTTAGCTCGCAGCGTGCCGCATGCTTTATTGCGGATGTGTTCGCGCTACCACTGACAGAGTCCTTCTCCTGACGGAATTGCCCTAGCTTGTAACCGGTTGCACTCATTATTGTACATTGTGGGCAATCGGAACAAATTCCAATGCAGTGAAAGGCAATCGGAACAAATTCCAATGCAGTGAAAGGCAATCGGAACAAATTCCAATGTAATGAAATAACAAACCAATAATGAACAGGACGCTTATGATGGCGATAAGGATTAGTAACAACTTCTGTATTGTCCGAAATTGGTAACTTCCCTGAATGTATGCTTGAGAATGTTTAGAGACCTTTCGATGATATTCCGAGATCGACTGCTTACGAGCTCCTTGTGATGTGATTTTTTTTTTAGTATTTGCAATTGTTAGTGATTACGAGTATGCCGTATGGTATGGTCCCATTACTTGACTGAACGTTCTCAAGCCACATCGTGGACGGGCTATGAGCGCTTCAGGCGTTGTTCCATATTACTTTATAATCATGTTAATCGCCCTTTGTATCCGTAACTACTGTTTGTATTAACAAGTTATTAAATCTGATAACTTTTTAATACAACCCGGGAAATTTCAACTCGAACACAATATTGTTACAAACTTCGATTGCAAACAGTTTTACAGAACAGATTCATAATACGCTTATTATGATGCAAAGGTTGTGCGGAAAATGATAAAATTATGGAAATATCATAAATTGTAAAAGCTTACTACCTGAAGAACTATTTTCGAGAAATTCTCTAATATTTACATTCTATTGGAAATTAATTACTATCTGTATAAATATGTAGTATTACATTTGTTATGTAAACATGGCTCCATATTTACGAGTAAAATTGTCAAGATTCGTCGGTCGACTCGTTGCAAGCGCGACTACTGGTCCTGAGATAGAGGACTAAAGATCCTGCATTCGAATTCCGGGTCGAGTATTATTGGATTTTCTATACTTATTTCTTGAAATGTATACTAGTAGTAGCTCAAAGTCTAAATATTTGTTCCGTGAATTGCAATGGGAACACCACTTATTCGATAGAGGGACTTAGACGTAATTAGTGAACCGTGGGAGTGTACTTCACTCCTTTGCTCACCTCTTCCGGGATTACAGGTGTGATGTTACGACGTTATGTATTGTCAAAGCAATTCAAATGAATTACAGAGTGCAGGTAATCACAGCCTATTGCCGGTATATGGCAATAGGCTCACCACCTATTCCATCGTGGGACTTAAAAGTAATTGGTTAAACGTGGGAGTGTTCTACATTCCTCTGCCTACCTCTTCGGGGATTACAGGCGTG
>DWDV01002291.1:0-11781 GCA_018245615.1 Mimoniades ocyalus
CAGAAAACCAGACAATCTTGATAAACTGGTTGTTGTTGGCAAAGTAGACGGTAGAAGACCTAGAGGCCGAGCACCTAGCCGATGGTCTGACAACGTGAAGGAGATCACGGGACTCCCTGTCACCGATGCCTTGAGACAGGCGGAAGACAGGGTGGAATGGAGACGGCTCATCGATCCTCCACCGCGGCTTATCAGAGCCGGCACGACCTTCAGTAATGAAGAGCAGGACGAAGAAGAAGAAGAAATCTCATTCTATTTGCGTATAATATGTGCACAAACTCAAATTACCCCTTTTACACACAAATAACCGGGTCAAGAATGGTTCTCGAAGATACCGCCCCAATATGACCAGCTGACTGAGCAATAATTGACTTTATTCGGGATATCGAAAGGCTTTACAATATATCAGGGTATAAAAGGATAACAAGCACCCAATAAATATATTGCTATGAAGACCCTAAAAAGTTTATATCTAAAAGATGTCAAGCGCACTCGTATATTTTCGTTTATGTAGTAGTTATGACGTACTTATGCGATATTCGATAATATTGATGATGATGGACACGATTTTTGGCGGCAAACGGCATTGCAAGACAAATTGTATTGCAACCAATATTGTTGTAAATTCGGCTGACATCTATAGAATGAATCCCAAGACAGAAAAATTAAGATACCATGGAAATACTATCTTAGAAGCAGGTATTCACCAGAGTTTCCAAATTTACGACTACTTATCATTACAAAGTAAAGCTGAATATTGTTTTAATTCCACTAACAGTAATGACAGTCAAGTACTTACGAGATAAATAAACTAGTAGGTACTGTATCTTGTTAACTGCACATTCCCGTAGTCCAAATTCACTTCATAAGAAACTCACGATAACATAAGCGTGGAAAGTAAATTAAATACAATACAATACGAATTTATGCAAAGTTGTTTTTGTTCGGTAAAACCAAACCTCATTATCTGTACTCGTGAACTTTGAGTCCAAACAAGTGTGTAATGAGAAATAATTAAATAATTAAATATGAGACAGATAGCAATTCATATTTTAATATAACATTTCAGACGTATTGCATCCGATTAAACTTGAGTCCTATTCTGGGTAGGACTTAGGGAAATTTATTTATTTCTTTTCGAGGCTTTATACATAGGTACGTATAAGGCATATACTCGTATATTTATACGGTCATACACTTCTACGGAAAATATCATAGAGAAGCATTTTATCAATGGTATTGCAAATAATTGAATTAAAATCTTTGCTTAATTAATATAAATTACTGAGCACATTATAAACAAAAGTTATTTTGCCTACGACAAGTAAATGTTGTAAGTTGATTAAAAAAAAGCAGCATGGAACACACAAAAGAACTTTCTAATCAATTTACCTATTTTTTCCCAGAGTTTAAATTGAAAAATCAACAACTGCCGCACCATGGCTGTAAATTAAAATTAAAAATTGGCATCTCGTTATTGTTTGCAAAATTGTACCTACAATCTAAAGTTTACTTCGGGTACGGTCAGCAGCGTGCCGCACAATAATATATTAATTTGTATTAATAGAGGTTTCACATTCGAAGAGGAACATTCTCTTTGGAACTCTCTTTATAATCATCGTCATATAACCTTTTGTTGTTGCATTGTTGGGCGCAACTTTCCTCCTAACCTCTCTATAATTAGGAATCATCAAATACTGTGTAGAATGCACTTAACTGATCGTAAACATAACAAGGTTGTTATACATCGTGTAAATGGTTATATCTGTATTAATTTCGAGAAAAGCATAGTAATTTATATGGAACATTCTTATCAATACAACGAAGTTGTGACTGAAATCTAGAATTGTACTCAAAAGCGGTTTTTCAAAATGATCATTTGGAATTTTTATTAAGAAATTTATGGAAATGTGCAAAAGTTAGTTCACTATTAATATTATTACCTTTGATTTTAATTTCGTTTCGAAAACAGATTGGAATATATTACATTTTATTATCATTGTTGTATCGACGGGCCACGTTCTTGAGTTCAGTAGAGAATATCAAGTACAAAATATGTAGATATACATAGATATATATTACTTTTTCCGTATATATTTTTTATTCTTATTACTTCTATTGTGACCATACGTGTTGAGATTAGCTTGTACATAGTTTGACACGTAATCAGGGTACCACGTATGAAATATAATATATTCGTATAAAATATCGTGTTATCGATAATAAATCATATCATCATATCACACTATTAAGCGGTTTCAAATTTAAATATCACTTGCTGTGACGGCTAAGGAAAAACTTCATATGGAAAGCTACATATTTTTAAATTCTTCATTATATTTCCTAAAATATTTACTTACATGGATATCTTCACACCAAGTCCCTTATGGGGTAGGCAGAGAGCATGGAAAATGTAAAATTTTAAAACGTTTTAACACACATATTGCCACATTCAAATTCAAATGTCATTTATTCAAAATTGGTTGATTAGAATACTTTTTGTACGACAAAATGAAACAACCACCGCTTCGGAAAATGCCTTGCTATGGAGAAAAAGCCGAAATGTCTTAATGATTTCTACAATATTACATCAATATGTTGACTAGAATATCTACTATAAATAAAGGATAAATACTCATCATGTGTGTAGTATACGTGTGAGATTATTTTAGCTATATCCCCAATATCGCCAACCCTTTAATTGTTCCACTGTCGGTCATGGATCTACTCTAATAACGAGAAGGATTAAGGATTAGCCGATGAAGCCTAGTTGTTTGAAATTCGGCCTTACACCCCGAGAGCCTGGGTTCATATTGACGCGCACCTGTTTACAAAAATGTGCGTTGTATGGTTAAATATCACTTGGTATAACTGTGACGTAAAACAACCTTAGAAGTCTCAAATACAAAAATTGTTCTTTAAAGCGCAAGAGGTCTGCCAACCCGCATTTAGCCAGCGTGGCAAGACTATGGCCTTAACCCTATGATTCTGAAAAGACCCGTACTTCACCAATGGAACAATAAAACGTGATCATTCGTTAATATAAATCCTATTAATACAATCATGTATGTATGTAATTGAAAAATATTTTTGTTTTGTTGGCGTCGTAAAAGTTCTTTACATTCGATATTGTTACAAAGTTTTCATCTAAGAAAAATATACAGAACCAATCCTGTTCTGTTGCGGTCCGATATTTTCACGTTCGTTTCTCTGTAGCTAACAACAATAACTCCATTTGGTTAACGTGTTATTGTAACGAGGAAAAATGACGAAAAACGTTGAACAGTGTTTCGAGTCGACGGAAAATACACGAATAATCGACAATCACTCTTCCGCACTTGCAATAACGTCGCAATTCATGTTGAAATAATCAAAATGTATAGTCAATACGTCGTTTATATTTATCCCCTTTCGTGGATACTAGTAACTGGTACAGGGGAACGTACATTATTAAGATATTATCAGGAAATGACAAGGATAACTTTATATACAAACGAATCATTATTAGTATTACGAATACTAATAAACAATCAAATATGTATTATATATATAATGAAAATTTCAAGCTTTCTGTATAACGTTAAAATAATCAAAATAAGTACAAAGAAATTTTGAATACTATTTTTTTATGTACATATCGGAGCATGACATTAGGCGTTATTGTTTTTCAAGAAGAGATCAAAATAAAAAAAAAAACCTCTAAGCCCATAACACATAGACCATAGTGACATCTTCTATAATGAGATTGAAGACCACAAACAATGGTCTGTTTTTATCCCAAGTCATCATCATCAACGCCTCTATAGGTCCGCTATTGGAGACAGGGTGCCTCTTTGAGTAAGAAGAGTTCCCTGCCTACTGTTGATATACAATATACGTTGATGTAATATTTTTATTTATCTATAGTTTACGTACGCACACAGATATAGAACAAGGAAATGGACGGCACAGATGTACCTACAGCTTGTGTCTCCAAGAAATTTCCTCCAGCACCCATTATCTGAAGTAGTTTAATAATATATTGACACACCGCGTGTGATAACTTCAAATTATATCTATTGGCATTATACATATATTTGCTGTTATCATTATTGTTGCCATTATCATCATTGTTATCATCATCAGCTTGTCATTAAGCATCATTATTATTGTTGTGTATTATGAGTGTTCGTATTACCATTAATATTTATGTTCGCTGCCTGATAGAGATCGCTTTTTAGCGATGATTTGTATTGCCTCAATTATACCTACTGTTTTTGGTATACAACGTCACATCACGCTTGTAATCGCCGAAGAGGTAGGCAGAGGAATGCAGTACACTCCTACGTTTCACAAGTTACGTTTCTTCTTTATTCTATTATTCTACACGACATATATTCCAGACACACATTGAAATCTATGTCTTGACTGCCTCATTGGTCGAGTGATTGTGAGTGGGATTGCCTATTGAGAGGTCCTGGGTTCAAATCCTGGGTCCGATCTAAGTATAATTTCTAGTTAAAATTTCTAGTAGCGGCTCGTAGTCTGGATTCGTGGCCGGTGTATGACAATAGGCTCACCACCTATGCCATGATGGGACGTAAACGTAACTGGGGAAACGTGGGATTGTCTTACGTGGGAGTAGTTTAAGGCTAAATCTTAAAATAAGAAAATATAATGCCCCGAAACATCTTACAATGACCATAGACACTAGTGTCTGAGATATTTAAATATTGTGCGTTTACTTTGACAATAAGGGAATGTGTAGTAATCTAAACTGAGTAATAAATATTTTAATTAATCTCTGCTGAGAATTTCACGCAGATACTAGTATAAACAACAAACATAATTTGCACGTTGGAAGATTTGACTTTGTTTACGGGTTTATGCTAAAACGAAGTTTCCAAATGTTCTGAGAAATATTTATACGGATAAATTGATGTTGCTATAATAAACAAAATAGAAATGAGGACAACGTAATAAAAATGTCAATATGGGCCTTAGTGCAATGTGCTGAAGTTTAATTTTAAATACGATCAAAATATCTGCTTGCTCTCTGCTCTCTTTGAAAGGGGACTTATGGTGATGGAGACTTGCATACGAAACATCTCTTGGAACTTCTACAGAGCTTCCAGTAACTGTAGAATTCTACATTATAGACTGACAAATTTACGTGCTTATATAAACAAACTGATGCTTAGTAAAACTTTTATGTGCATCACCATCTCTTTCGTAGTGTACTACACTTCACTGCCTATGTCTTCGGCGATTACAGGCGTGGTGTTACGTTTTACCATCTCATTTATTGTTCCAATGTGGCACAGGGATCTCATCTTATTGTTAGTAGTAATCAATACTCACGAATAATGCTATTATCAATTCATAATATTTTGACTAAATGATATTAGCCGTCCTTTTTTATAGTCCTCCTCAAAGCTGGTTGCGCATGAAACATTAAGTAATCTCTTCATGTAGAGAATTGTATCTAACAAAGCAAACCTTTCGCCGCTTCTTTTCTAAAGCCAGGCATTTTCCGAAGCGGCAGTAGTTTCATTTTGATGTACAAAAAGTGTTCTAATGAACCAATTTTGAATAAATGCAATTTGAATTTGAATTTGAATTTCTACCTCATAATTTCATTGTTTCTATCGTAGCTTCTATTTTATTTCCACCTAACTAACTAACATTTGATATATTATGTTACAAATACATGAAACGTTTAATAACCAAATCACTTAGGAGTTCGTGAATAGGACTTTTATTGAATAACAGGTTATTTAGTGCATTACAGCATACTATACTGTAGCATGAACTTGCGCTAATATGAATCAGGGCTAAAAATCACCAATAATTAAAACTAGCCCTAATTAAAATAGCTTAGCAAAAATGCATTTCTAATAAACTCTGCATAATTATTTATAATTTATATGAGGAAATTCTCTTTACAGATTCAAGTATTAAACATGTATGTAGGAAACGTGGTAATTCAGTTCGATACTACAGTATATATTTGAAACTGGGTATTATGCTGACAGAGCATGTTTGAGAAGACTTTGCATATGAAGGATCGCTCGAAACTCCTAAGACGTGTTATTAACCGCAGACTGAGACCGAGCTTAGTACAGAGCGATTGACAGCTTATAACTTAGGCACACTAATTTTGAAGCTTATTGGAGACTTGTACAGACTATGGTATAATAGGATTTGTATATAGAACGGTGTGTGCTAACCAGTTTGAGTTTTAGAAGTTAAGGCAGACAGGGAGATATAATTGTACGGAGTTTTCGTGTTTAGTAGTAGGTTGCAGCTGTTTCCATATAGCAGTCAACTTTTTTGAAGTTAATAAATGTCATTTATATACAGATGAAAGGTTACAAGTTTTCTTAAATATTATACCGTAGGCGAGACAACAACGAAACAAAGAGAATGCATGGCCATTGATAAAGAAACAAGAATAGTTTCAGTACCAACTTTATCAGTGAAAATGTCATGTATAGATTTATATGAATCAATTAAACGATATGTTAAACATAAGTATTATATATAATTTTTATTTTCAATAATATGTGGTTGTTGCGATAAAGTTCACGTCTCCTACCAGTTATTTAAGAAAAATAAGTAAGTTCTTTAGAACACGCGACTTTATAACACGACAACAACAATAATATGATAAACTCGCACACGTAGAAAGCCCAGTGTGGTTATAAGACAGAGGAGAGAAGGCGAGTTGATAATTTGCGGAATAATCTCATACTACCCGCGCACACAATAAAGAATATTGACACAATAACTAGCGCCAGTTGCCGCACCAGACCTGAATATTAGATGGACCTTACCCACACTTGCACGTGTCCGTTGTCACCGACGACACGGTTTGTAGAAATTATTTCTAAACGGGTGCAGTTGAAAAGAGAAATATTTTTAGGCGTTTCAACTAAAAGTTCACAGTAAACTTTCACAAAATTAAAAATTAGTTATCGCCACTTGCAACACATGTACAATTACATATGTTGCGAGTACAACTGCATCTGTTACGAGTACAATTACATCTGTTTGGTAGTTAGTGCATTCCATTACAATTAATGCAGTAGTACTCTAGAAACCAGTGCATCATTAAGCGTTTATAATCCGCATAGGAATCCTGACAATATAAAAAGACCGTCAGCGATAATATGTCGGAATTAGGTTAGGACGAAACCCCAAATGATGCTCTCGGAAGATCGCTACATTATTCTTAGCATATTGGTAAAGATAAGACCAAGTCGATAACAGAGGAGATCCTTGCACAAGGGAACCATGATTTTCAGTAGTGCAGCCGAAGTGAAGAAGAGAATAGTTTACGATAATCAACACTATGTACTGTTATTATTTTTCGATGAAACCTCAAAATGCACTACAAATATAAACGTCCTTACGATAATATAAAAAAATACAGACGAATTGAATACCTCTTCCTTTTTGCAGTTAGTTAAAATAGAAATTGGGACATCTGTCACGATAGCCAATTAAAGAATAATAAATTAAGTGTCTTAAAGAACATTATGGGCCACTTAAACGTCTGTCGCTTTCCTCACTGTTTTCTTTCAGCTTTGTGGCAGGTTATATTAAAAAGCGAACTTAGAGATTAACAAGTTTATAAATTTAGTAGGACGTGCTAAAATTCGAACCCTAATTAGTTTAATTATTCAGCTTATATGTATGTATATATTTTACTGTTAAATGTTTTGTGAGTGTTTAAACACATGATTAAATATGCACCGGATTAACTTATGTATGCTTTTTCAGCAAAGCCCGACTAGTTTCGGACCCATACGAGGTCCTCTTTCATGAGCTCCCATTGGTTGTTGATAAATCACGGCGGAAAGTGGTCGCGGTTTTAAGACCGTTTGTATCTATAAACTTGAGATTATATAATTATAGTAACTATATAAGCAGTACAGTATATATTATATGATGTCTATATAGACTTTTAAGCCTGAAAATTGCACAAAAGTATTTCAAAATATTTTTATAACAATCATCTTCTCCTTGCACAATGGAGACAAGTAAATTCCGACCACAACACAAGGGGAATTCCAAACGAGCTCTTAATAATACCCCTATATGATATCGCTCGAGTATTTCGGTAAATGGTTTGCTTGCTTACCTCAGATTTACTTTTGCTTCAAGGATAATACACCTTATTTGGACGAAGAAGATATTATTATAATATTTGATACTACTATTTCTTACGAGTATACCTACTCTGTAATGGATGGAATTGAATTTTGGAGTACTTCATAATATCATGTGAGACCGACCTTGAAGCGTTAGTTTGTTTTGTGAAAATTGTTCTCATATTGTACCTACTTTACTAAGTTGAACAGTAATTTCCTGTATGTCCTGCCCTGTATATTCCTCGTCTCTATAATAATATATCGTCTATAAAATTGAACATCACTCGGTAAAGGAATCTTTCATAATATTATAAAGGAAGTACAAAATGTTGTCTAAGATGTGGGAATTCGAGAATCTGCATTTGGCTAGAGAAGTCACTTGCCGTAAATTATCTCATTCTTAGAGTAGATTAATTTCCTTCTGTGGGAAACTAGGAGAGATGATAATAGTATTTCAGATATGTAGTGTTTATTTCATATTTGTAACAAATGAGCATGTAACACGTGCTGTTACTCAACGTTACACATTGATAACCTGCCTGTTTCCAGAGAAAAAAATATTTAATCTAAACTCATGAATAATTACAAGTAGCTTAATAATATAAATAACGTCTAAGGACAACTAATATACGATAATCGGATTCCAAAGTAGGAGGAATCTGTATCTAAACACATACTTATGTACTTTTCACCGACGCATAGAACAATGCTCAACAAACAAATACTCGTCTCGGATGAAATTGGATTCTACAACTTTTACCTGGAGAGTCAGTCTCTGACTACTGGACCATCAGACTAGATAATTCTCCATAATACGAAACTAAGAGTGCTTTAGTATGCAATAATTGTTTGAAATTTATATCATAGCAGCGGATATCCGCGATTTCGTCGGGGTACCTTGTTATACTTATTTACAATGTATTTTATATGAAGAACAAAAAACATCATGAAGATCAGGAGTAAAAGTATACTTTGCTTAATAAAATTCTTTATGTTATTCATTTCACCGCTCGTGGCTAAAATATATAAATTATCTGGGTTAGTAACGCAAAATTAAGCGATGTATAATTGACTGTCACTAAACACATAATCCTTATAAAAATAATTGAATCTTAAAACTTTGTATTGTATGATACTTTGAAATGTATCCACGAGGTTTTGCGTGATATGCGCACAACAGCAGGCCTATATCATTTTATTTATACAGATTTGTATATGTTTGTTTATAACAAGCGATGAGTAATATATAACCCGATAACTCAAAGAAGAGATATACGAACCAAAGGTCACACAGATAAATATGTCATTGATTAATAAAAAAATTCATTAGGTACATATTATATATAGGTCTGAGCTTACGAGCAGTCGTCATATCGATCATAATGAAGATGCTTAAAGTTAGTTTGTTCATTCTATGTTTCCGTGTGTTTAGCTGCGAATGTGGATATATTGGTAGCATTTTTGGAGCCATGACGAATACGACCAACGCGTTGAAAGCAGATATCCATAACTTCGTGGCATATGGCAACGATTTAGTGTTCGGTGACAGTGTGGATAAAAAAGCAATCGCAAACAATAATGAGGTGCCAGAAAAAAGCAATACCGAAGGACTCATAACGGGTATGCTTCATAGATTAAAAAATGCTTTAAGCGCGACGAAAGAAAGAATTCGTAATGTGTTCGTACGAAATGATACTGACTCTACACATAATACACATAAAGGTGTAATAAGTAAAATGTTTGACTCCGTAAATAAAAAGTTGAAAAGCCTTCAGAATAAATTAGAAAGAACAGACGTTCCCGAAGAATTGATTAAGAAACCAGGTGACGTGTACGCAGATTTTGTAGGTGAAGACTCCAAAATCGTCAGAGAAAATATAATTAAAATGTTGTACAGTAACAATACGAATGTGTTAAGTAAATTGAACATAACTGAGACAGATTTAATGAAATTTATTGATAATGCAAAGATTACTAAAGTAGCGGAACAAACGTCGCCAACAGCTGCCACTGAACCGACTGATAATTTACAGATTGATGTGAGATCATTAGATGCTAATGCAGAAAAAAATGTATAGTTCTCTCTTACCAGTACTGGAATTCCACTAAATAAATAACTTTAATTTTTCAAATAAATTTAATTAATAATGTTAATGATTTTATTTTTCCACTATGTCTTATGTATTAAGCGTTGCATTAAATATCATTATATCCCATTACGCCAAGTCATGCCTGATGTGCCCATTTTGTGATAATGTTTGAATCTCAGTAAGCTTCAAAATCAATTCGGCCATTGACGTACCATTTGTTGAACTATGATTTATTCCACATTCGTGTATCCAATAGCGCCTTTTGTGTCAACTTTATGTTTATTTGCGTGCCATTGTTTTTAGAAACCGTGTCATTTCGCGACATCGCCTCTCGAGACCGCTTCGATTAGTTTGTTATAAATCTCAACCGTAAGAACAATGCATAGGGTAGAAACTTTCATAATAGTGTGCGGCACAACAGGGCGTAGAATCTAGTTAAAATTTATAAGGCGCAAGTTCTGATATTCTGTGTCGTGACGTATATTTATTGTTCACGAAAGTTATGAGTTTTCGAAATCTTATGATTTTGTTTATACTTATTTGTCATTTGTAAGAATATTGCATCTAGCAAATACTTTGATTACTTTTAACGCCTTGTGTATAAGTTAGGCTAAGCTAAGATATATTTATGGACTTACAATTTACTCAGGACTAATTATTTCAGTTCAAAGGTGCTCTACGTTTATGTTTCATTTTTATCCTTATACTCTAACACATTTAAATTAGTTAAATCGATCGTGTTATACATGTGTATACAATTTGTTTATCTATAATAAATTATCTTAGTAAATGTTAGTGAAATAATCGACTTCGATTTTATCAGGTTCCTGTGATGCTAGATTCTATCAATTTATGCCAATACATCATATAAGAGTACAACATTCGCCTATTAAATATTAATTTGATTGGGTATTAATTAGTACTAATACATATTACTTCATTACTTCATGAATATAATATATATTCTCGTTAAGAGTAAATTCGCGAAGTCGAATCTTCAACATTTCAAAGTGTATAATTGTCTAACAAATAGTATTTATTAGTTTTGTAGTTCGCCCACTGCTGGACATATGCCTCAAGACACGCCATTGAAATCGATTTTCAGCTGTTCGCATTCAGCTACTCTTTGGTATTACATACTCATAACTTAAAAGTGTATATACCTACTAGCAGCCAAATAGTTTCAGTTATCTCAAGAATATCCCCAAAGTAATAAACTACAACACTGCTGATTCCATTTCCGTTGCGGTTGCTCGGTGAGGCAACAGACGTTAAGAGAACTACGGAAGATTTACGAATCTTGACCGGTACGGTTAACATAAAAATTTACAACAAAAAACATTATAGAATGTAGATTCTCTAGACATTGTTACTTTGTACATTATACTAGAATAAAACATAACATCCATGATCCTCGAGGAGGTAGGCAGAAGTGTATAGTACACTCCCACGTTTTACCAGTTAGGCTTACGACACAGTATGTAATAGGTAGTGAGACTATTGCCCCATATCATCATATCAGGCACAAATCCAGACTTCGAGCGATTGTTAGATAA
>DWDV01002292.1:0-11779 GCA_018245615.1 Mimoniades ocyalus
TGCAGGATAATGTTGTACATATGACACACGTGCCGCCGTCTGTAATCCGTCGGTCGTAATGCTAGTCCCGCGCCGCGTCGACCCCCCGCTCCTGCGCGGGTTGAGGGGCGCGGGGCTCGTATGTGACGCGCTCTGTGTGCAGTGTTGCGCATTCGCAACATACTCCCGGGGGATGAAGTATTGCTTCAGCTTGATGGTATAATGACAGGAAGGGGGCATAGATTGTTATATGCCCTCTGGATGATGCCCTTCTTCGTGAAGATGTCAGCGACTCGACTGACTTTGTCTGGTCCTGCATGAAGTTTCGTGACTCTGCCCATAAGCCACAAAAGTGGCGGCTGATTCTTGTCCCTTACAAGAACTAAGGAACCCAGTTTGAGCTCCTCACTTGTGGTCTGCCACTTGACCTTCTGTTGGAGAAGAGAAACATAGTCGCATGAGAAACGTTGCCAAAAGTGTTGTTTCAGTTTCTGGATCCTCTCGTAGCGTTGTAGACGATTGATATTTGCTTCGGTTACTGGAGGATGAGGTATCGATAAGAGCGTTCGTCCAATTAGGAAGTGGGCAGGTGTGAGGCAAGTAAGATCCGACGGATCTGGAGATAAGGGAGTAAGGGGCCGGGAATTAAGTATAGCCTCTATCTGAACTAAGCAAGTAGACATTTCTTCATATGTTAGATGTGCAAGAGAAAGAATTCTTCTGAGATGATATTTGACTGATTTGACAGCTGATTCCCATAATCCACCGAAGTGCGGAGTATAGGGGGGAATGAATTTAAATTGAATGCCTTGATTAGCGACATCTGTTTGAATATCTGTTGAATAATTTTTGAAAAAAGCCTGTAAATCGTTACTAGCTCCCACGAAGGTAGTAGCGTTGTCTGAGGAAATGGATCGTGGCTTGCCACGTCGACCAATGAACCGATGAAGAGCAGCTAGATAAGCCTCTTTGGTGAGATCCGTGACGAGTTCAAGGTGCAGGGCTTTCACTGCGAAACAGACGAAAATACAAATATAAGATTTCATGAGCCTACTACCTCTACCTTTTCGATCGCTGATCAGCACTGGCCCAGCATAGTCTATACCAGTATGTAAGAAAGGAAACTCGAGATGCGTTCTGTCGCGTGGTAAATTACCCATTATGGGTTGAACAGATTTTGGTTTGAATCTAGAGCAACGTATACAATTGTGTACTATACGCCTCGCGAGATTCCTCCCCCCCAATGGCCAGAATGACTGCCTGATATGAGAGAGTAGCATATGTGGACCTGCGTGTAACAAATCTTTGTGATGTTTGTGAAATAATATGTGTGTTAAGTGATGTTTGCTACACAAAAGTATCGGGTGTTTCACGTCGTAAGTGTAGTTAGAGTTGTTGAGACGCCCACCGACACGTATTATGTTGTTAGAGTCTATAAACGGAGACATTGAATTTAATTTCCCTTTTCTAGGTAAAGCTTGTTTGTCTTTTAGAAGCTGGTGTTCCATGGGAAACATTTCTAATTGTGCTATTGCAATCACAATATTTTCCGCCTTGTGAAGATCTGCTGTAGATAATATTCCAAGTTTTTTGTTATCAGGGTTCCTGCAATTATAAATGAATCTAACAATGTAACTCACAATTCTTGTTAATTTGCTGTAATTTGATATTTTCTGTATAAGGTTAGATATTGAGTTTTCACTTTCTATTTTGTCTGTGAATAACACTAGCTCTGGAAGGTGTGAAGATTTGTGTGTACCTGGAATAGTAGGAAAATTGATATGTGTTTGGTGAAGGAACGTTGGGCCGGACCACCACAGGACAGACTCCCCAATTTGATTGGCTTTGACTCCGCGAGAAACTAGGTCAGCAGGGTTTTCTTTAGACGGTACGTAACTCCATTTGTTGCCAGCCGTTGAGTCTTGGATTTCACCTACTCTATTGCGAACAAAAGTTTTTAAACTACTCACTGAAGTATTGAGCCAACCCAGTACAATCGTTGAATCGGTCCAAAAATAGCAATTTTCAATTTTCTTCGTTAAGGATTTTTTAATTTTAGTGCAGAGTCTTGTGCCTAAAAGCGCTGCGCTGAGTTCCAATCTAGGAATAGTTTCAGATTTTATAGGTGCTATTTTATTCTTTGAAGCAAGAAGACGAACACATACTTGTCCCTTTTTATCAACTGATCTGATATACACACATGTACCATAAGCTCGTTCAGAAGCGTCTGTAAATGTGTGTATCTGAATATTATTAACAATTTCATCACAGATCCAGCGTGGAATGCGAAGTGAATTCAATGAAGAAAGTGATGTAATAAAATTAATAAAATTATTTTTCATATCATACGAAACCTCATCATCCCAGTTACAATTATCAAGCCAAAGTTTTTGCATTAACATTTTCGCTTCAACTGTACATGGACCTAAAAGACCCAATGGATCAAATACTCTGCTGATGAGTGATAAAATAACGCGTTTTGTAATTTTCTTTGAATTACTGTCTAATCGAATAGAAAATAATAAATTGTCTGAATCAGAATCCCATAACAGACCTAAGGTCTTGTTAGGCAATGACTCATTCAAGTCTAATTGTTTTTCTGTTCTTTGTGTCTGTGTATTACGAGTAATAAAATGTAAAATTTCTGAATTATTAGATTGCCATTTTCTAAGATTAAATTTAGCTGATCGTAATGTACTGATTACATTTCGACAGAGTTCTGTAACTGATGCAATTGAATCTCCACCACTTATGAAATCGTCTACGTAAAAATCTTTTAAGATTGAGTTTTTAGCTACGGAATCAGCGCAAAATTCTTGTAATGATGTTAAACATTTTGTTGCTAAATATGGTGCTGAGGCAGTGCCATATGTGACAGTGTTTAGTGTGTATGATTTTATTGATTCTGTGGGTTTAAATCTGAATAAAATCTGTTGGAGACAACGTTGTGAAGGTTCAACTAGAATAGCTCTGTACATTTTTTCTACATCGCCTGAAACAACATATTTGTGTTGTCTGAATCTTAGTAATATAGATAATATGTCATCTTGAATGACTGGTCCTACCATTTGTATGTCATTAAAAGATTTATGTGTGGTTGTGGTAGCCGAGGCATCAAAGACAACTCGTAATTTTGTTGTCGTGCTCGACTCACTAATTACCCCATGATGAGGTAAGTAATATTTTTTCTGATTATTGTCTGTATTCTGAATATTTTCTGTCATATGGCCTAGATTAATATATTCTGTTATGAATTGCATGTATTTTTCTTTCAGGGGAGAATCACGAAGAAATTTTCGCTCCAAAGACATAAAGCGGCGTTTGGCAAGCGCATAGGAGTCTCCGAGGACTTCAGGCGAGTCTTTTAAAGGTATCGTCACTATAAACTGACCTTCACTGTTTCGTCGAGTGTTCTTCACGAAACTTTGTTCACATGCTTGTTCTTCGCGAGATAAAGTGTGGTGCGTTTCAACTTTCTCTAGCTCCCAAAACCGAGTAAGAATTGATTCCTCATTCTGAGTAAAATAACAAGATCGATGTTTATTATATCTGTTATGTTTTTGTGTGTGCTGTATATTTGTATGAATTTTTCCTGACACTAACCAACCTAATTTGGTTTGTTGCAACTTTGGGCATTGCTTACCTAGATCAATTAAATTGGAAGTTAAAATGTCCCAGAATACTTCTGCCCCCACTAAAATATCGATACCTGCCGGGGTATTGAAACAAGGGTCTGCTAACTGTATACCTTCCGGGATAGGTAAGTCTCTGATGTCAATGTATGACACTGGCAAGGACTTAGTAATTTCAGGTAAAACATAACATTTTAGATTGACCTGATAATTTCCTATTAAAGAATGGATGGCTATGTCACAAGACTCTGCACTATACTGATGTTGATTATTAATACCTACAACAGTGGAGCCTCTTTTTTGCGTTACTAGACCTAGTTTCTCACAGAAATGCTGCGTTATGAAGTGGGAAGTGCTGCCGCTATCAAGCACGATGCGAGCTGCCTGGAGTCTTCCTGTGACGTCAACCACGTTCACCATCGCTGTGGAAAGCAAGACATAAGATCTGGTTAAGTTCTGATCGTCTGTGTTCTGTGTTTTTGTATTTTGATTGTCTGTATTCTGTTTATTTTTATTCTGATTATCTGTATTCTGATTATTTGTATTATGATTATCTGTATTCTGATTAATATTATCTGTATTCTGATTATCTGTGTTCTGATTATTTGTGTTCTGATTGACATTATCTGTGTTCTGATTATCTGTATTTTGATTATCTGTATTCTGTTTTTCTGTATTCTGATTATCTGTGTTTTGTAAGTCTGTAGTCAAAACGACAGACAATTGTGGTTCTGTCTCCTTGTCTGTGTGTAATAAGGTATTGTGTCTGAGATTACAATATTTACAATTTGATGCTTTGCATTGTTTTGCTGTATGTCCTGGTCTCAAGCAGTTTTTACAAACTTTAAAATGATACATCTTTTGATTACGGATGTTAACATCTAAGTTCCTAAACTCCTGACAACTGAATAAGTAGTGATTTTTCATGCACATAGGACATGTTACGATATAGTCTGGTTTTGATGATCCTGAACTGCTCTTCTGTTTGTACGTGTCTGTGTAATATGTATGATTCTGTAATGAATACTTGTGTGTCAATTCTTGTTGAACTGTGTCTAATAAATCTGCTCTGTTGGTAACAAAGGATAGAAATTCTTTTAAAGTTGGATACCCTGTAAGAAAACTACGATGTTCTTCCCAATGCCTAAAAGTAGCGCTATCTAACTTTTTTGTCATTATATGGATGATAAGAGTATCCCAGTGGTCTACTGGTTGACCTAAACTAGCAAGTGCACATAAGTTTTTATTAGTAACATCATTTAAATTTCTTAACGCTTGACTCGACTCTTTATGGGATTGTTCTAAGTTAAAAATAGCATTCAAATGATTGCTTATTAACAATCGTTCGTTGTCAAATCTATTTGACAGTGCATTCCAAGCAATGTTATAATTTTCTGATCTAAATTCTAAGCTCTGAATTATTAACGATGCGCTGCCCTTTAAAGCAGCACGGAGATAGTGGAATTTGTTAATATCGCTAATTGTTTTGTTATTGTGTATTAATGAAATATACGTATCTCTAAACTCAAGCCAGTGCTGAAAGCTGCCATCAAAGCTGGGTAGATTAATTTTTGGTAGTCTCACGAAGTCTTGACGAATGCATTCCGATGTGCTGGACCCGGTTGAGGAACTGCGTCTGCTGCGGTTTGTCTCGTCACGGCCTCCACGAGCATTGGAAAGCAGAGTGGTAGCTTGCGCAACCAGTTTATAGAACTTGGCCTCAAACTGCTCACGGTCCACATATAAATCAGATTGGTTTTCAACCTCGTCAAACTGTGCTTCATACTCCGTCTGTAATTTGTCATAATCTACGATTAATGCATCTAGCTTTGATAAACGAGCCTCTAATTCGGCTATTTGAAGCTGGGAAAGTACACTACAATTTTCAAAACTACTTATGTAGTTGCTAAAATTAGTAAGCTTAGCCTTTACTGAGCCACGAGCCTTAACTATTTCTTTAACGCGTGCTTCACTCATTTTCATTACTAAATATAACAATAATATTTGTTTACTGCGTATTAAAGTTGTCGAGCAACGCAAAAGCAAAGCATACGATGTAAGGAATGCAAGCCCGACTGACCGGTCGCAGCGAAAACAAAGGATGTGGCATAAAAAAGTAGATAAGAAATCGGCGCAATGATATTTATTCAATACGCACTGCGTACGTGCGTCAATGCAAGTATATAGCGATTATGCTTAGAAAAAAAAGGTTTTGTAGCTATTGTAGTAAAGTATTAAGTGAAGTGAAACAGCAACGTCTAAAATACCAAAGGAATGCAATACTAAATTCAGATAGGGCTATTAATAGGAGAAATTAAGGAAAAAACACGAATATATTGGAACGAACTCACTCAGTATCCAAGCAATCTTATAAAATCCTTTGTTCTGTTGGCAGCCGCGTGGCAATGGCGTGTCTAGATGCGATCTTTCTGTTTTGTTGTTCTGGTTTTCTATCCGGCTCGAAGGACCATTATGTTAGCTCTGTGGCAGGGACTGTGACTATTGAAACGACTCTTTCTGGAATTGCTGTATATTTGCAGGATAATGTTGTACATATGACACACGTGCCGCCGTCTGTAATCCGTCGGTCGTAATGCTAGTCCCGCGCCGCGTCGACCCCCCGCTCCTGCGCGGGTTGAGGGGCGCGGGGCTCGTATGTGACGCGCTCTGTGTGCAGTGTTGCGCATTCGCAACAGTAAGTATACCCCGAAATCCCCTGGCGTGACGACATGTATGTACAATAGCAATTAATTTATTCAAAGGATTTATTAATTTCTTAAAGTGTACCTACGTAGTACAACTTATATAACGTGGCGTGTGGTAGCAACGCCACGCGCTTACCAGCGGCGGACACCTCAGTCCTGAAGAGAGCTACGCGCGGGTGTGAAACACTTTGAATTCGATACGGACTTATTCCAATTTCTGCTGTCTTGATTGCAATTTTGACTGTATTACATTTTGACTGTACCACTGACTGTAATACTACGTACAACTTACATTAGGAACATATTGAGCATGATTTAGTGCTATAAGCGTGTTCTGCTGGTTAACATTAGGTTCGCGAGTTAGCAAAGGAAGCAGTTACAAATACTACAGAATTTACTCCGTATACAGCACGTGTCGTAACAACGTCACGTGCGCGAGACCCGTCGACCCCGACCTTGAGACAAGAAACGCATCTCTTGCTGAATGTGTTCGGCAATCAGTACCTACGCTTTTAGTACATATAATTACAATTAATTACTGATGTACACGTACAAATTTAAACTATAATAATGAAACGGAAGAGACCTGTACAAAGATACAGCTCATTTCCAAATAAATCTTATCCAGCACATCTGTGACTGGAAAATATTTGTATACCAATTTATATATTGTAAGATATCAGAGCACGTCGAAGTAAGTAACATTATCATAAAAATATGATCAACATATTTGGTAACTTCGATCTCCATAGGATAAGCCAAAATTAAGAATTTTGCTCGGTTACGGTCCTGACCAACTTCTGTGGCCCCTTCTGCTTTCATCTCATGCTCATGCCTCTCACCACTTATTCCACAGCGCGGCGTGATCACAACTCCTCGGGGATTATAGGCGTGACGTCACGTGTCTCACGCATCATCTTATCACATTATAGCCATTTATTTTTATTTGAAATAAAAAACTGTTATAATGATGTATCAAAATAATAAAACTATTTTGATCGTATATTTATGGTACAATGTGAACTTTAAAAAAATATAAATTGTGTAAATAAATGCAGTCTGTTAGCGACATTCACGTGTTTCATTATAAAAACGAATGGGTTAGACACAACCCACGCGAACGCTACGTACTGAACATAGTGAGTATAACAACAAATTACAATAATGTCCACTAGCTTATTGCTTATTGCCAATATTCATAATTACGTGAGGTCACTACAACACACGAGTGCGCTCTAGGCAACTTGCATTCGCCACGCATCCAGCAGAGGCTGGCAGTTCGTGCGCATTGTTCGCGGAACTTACGAGTAGATGGAATGCCCGAGTATAGTACGCTCCCGCGCGCCGAACTCAATGCGATACTAATCAAAGTTGGACAATGCACTGTGCACGCATCTATGCATCTACACTTGCGCACCATATTTTATATGAGTTATAATGACAGCTGATTGTACTCGTACACAACGAAGTCTAATCAAAAAGGTATAACGAATGGTATAAGGTAACGCGAATGTTGATGGGCGCAGGTGCCAACTCACCAATCTTGATCAAATAATGCAGAAGAAGCGCGGCGTCTGTAAGGATGGAGATATTTGGCACTCCGTGCTCTCTGCCTGCCCCGTAGAGACCCGGCGTGAAGTTGTGTATGTGTGTATGTACATAAATATTTAATACATTTGGCACACGTATGCCCACACATGCCGCAATGACGACAATGACGAATAGGTATAAGTCATTTTTAATTTTACTATGTATTACATTTAAAGTGTAAGTTGATGTTCACAGACTCCACATATTCCATGTCAATCGCTATAGCTCCACGGATGAGGTAGACACTACCAAACAATGTTTCATGAAACAGGAGATACTTGGTCGGCACTTAATGGGCCCCTTCAGTCCTTCCTATTGGTTTTCCGTGTCCAGCTTGTCCCTGCAACCTTTCGCTAATTATCATCTTCGTAGAGGAAGAGCGGCCTCTGCTGCGTTTGACGAGCTACGGTCTCCAGTCCACAACTCGTTCACTCCAATGATGGTCGGTCGTCCAGCTAACTTGCTAGCAAAAGTGGTTTGCTTGGTAATCCTTTTAATGGTTAACTTTACATTCATGAAAAGTCGTCGTCGTAGAATCGTTGTGGACCTCATTGTTCAAAGAAGACTCAAGCATCCCATCGGCACGCGCGGTGCTCTGAATGTCACGTCGCACCATCTTTACAATCTGCGTGCTCAGGTACGAACTTTCTGACAAAGTGACCGGAGTGTTTTCACGGCTTTTCATCGTAAGCCAATGAAAATAATATGTTATTATCATTACAATAAAAGCAGTAAACATCGCTTAACAATTACTGTTGAATTTTAAATTTATTATAAAACTAATTGAAAAGTACTGGCAACTTAGGAGCCGCCGTCCTATAATACTCACTTCTTACTTTGTTACTTCTTGCTCGCTGTTTCCTTTAGGGGGTAAATATTTTATACTGATCGTACAACACACAACAATAATAGTAGTAATAACAAATACAATAATAACGGTACATACTCGTAGCTCAATAGATATTCATCAACTGGTTAGGCCATACCAGTGGCGTAGCGTGGGAGGATAGTGGCGGCTCGCCCCGCGCGCCACTTTTATAGGACGGCAAAAGTATTGTTCAGGGGACGGAAAAATTTCACCTTAAAAAATAAAATAAATGTTTTAACAATAAATTTAGGCACTGTTGAGCTGTTTTTTTTGTCGACGGGATTGTCATAAGGCAACACATATAAATTTTTAAGGGGGCGGCAGTAGTTGACCTTTTTTTGGTCGGCGAGATTGTGATAAGGCAAGCCATATAAACTATTAAGGGGGCGGCAAAATTTTCTCTCGCCCCGAGCGGCTGAAACCCACGCTACGCAACTGGCCCATACGTCCAACAAGTTCGTGCAGTGCTGCTAGCATATTGAAACATTAGGTAACATGGTGGACGATTTTTTTTCATTAATCCAACTCATTGCCAATATCACACAAGGGTGTAAATTCTGGCTACAAGGAACCCTATACGAACAAAGTTTTTCATGTATTCATAAACCCAATAATAAATAATCTTTCGCACGCATGTTCGCTTAATACTGAGAGAGAGACCAGACGCTGGCGCTAAGTGCGTGCCACAGCCGAGCACGCCGGCGGTGCACGTGGGCTGGACAACGCGCCGGCCTCGAACACAAATCAGTAACAGAACAGATAATATTGACTTGCATCGTTTTGTTACGTCACGACTGAGTTTAGTGTATTACACTGGGTACTTACGTAAAAATATTTTACCAACAAAATGTTGGTATGAATTGTTACAATAATGTTCTTAAAATATTCATAGCTACCTAATTATGGCTAGATAAGTTCAGTTATTAAAACTAATTGTATATTAGTATGTTCGACAATCAGCTGTACTTGGCGAAAGACGAAGTTTTGATAGATTTTTATGACAGCCAAAAAGTTGAGATATTTAGTGTATATACTGCCTATAATTTTCACAATTTGAATAAGTGTTAATTACAACAAAGCCGAACAAAAACATAGATCATAAGATCTTGGTGTTGTTAAAAGTGTTGCTATGAGGGCGCATCGTGCCATAACGACCCGCTCGCACCGCGGAATACATCTACGTAGGTGCATAAACAACAGTTCCCCGAACATAACCGCTGCTGATGAGGCCATAAACGTGTGGAGGACCGGAAAAATAAAAGCTTTTTGTGATTGTCGCTCGCAGGGGACAGGGGTCGCTGGGATGTATCTGTACCTTAATTGTGGCTTGCTTTCGCCGCAACGGGCAAGCGGTTTTAATAAATAAACCGTACAGATAATAAAATTCAATTATAGTTAAAGCAGAAAAATAAAAGCGAATAATAAGCCAATCCATAGATTAAACTTATTATAAATACACAACAATAGGTGGAATTAAGTTTAAGAAATATATGAAGCAATTTATTTGTTCAAAGAACAAGTATTTAAGTTAAATATAACTAGGAAAAGGCCTATATGTTATGAATAACATTGGTCATGATGTTTTGTGTCACGCGAAGGTGTTATGAAGCTTTTATTGAAATATTGTACTCGAAATTAGTTGAATCACGGCAACCATTGCATGATATCCACACACAATCGACATCCTTACTTTTGCTTCATTGTATTTTAAATTGGAAATCCAAACCAAACCGTACACATCCGCTGTACACACCGTAGACGTACGCTCCGGTGTCGGTGGAGCAAATTTCAAATAACTAGACCAATCTGCTTACATTACATTCTGCTTACTCCACGTTTCTTTTTTTTTGCATTTAATTTATATCACCATAGGATTTTGCCACCTTGACCACGAGTCGAAAATAATGTGAAAAACCGGGATATTTATACGAAAAGTTAAATATTAACTTGCAAAAAATCTATGTAACATTACGCCTTTAATAATTTATCCAGAAGAAGTAGGTACATAAGTGTAGCACACTCCCACTTTTCACCAGTTTTATTTACGTCCAACTAATTTCATAAGTAAATATTCATCATTTCTAAGTAAAGTGCATAATATCTGACTAAGACGATTGCCCGCTAGAATTTAATTTGGAATTAGATTGAAAACTATTATGGAGCGTATCGATTTTTCGTCAAACTTGTCAGGCCCAATCATCCCGGTTGTCACTTGCTTGCTACTACCATGAAAAAACGAAATCTATCTATCTTCTATATCTATATAACAGTATTTCTATGTATATACTCGCAGTGAATCATCACGATATCTCTAAAACTGTGCGTCCGATGGATTTGAAACTTAACATGAATATTTAATTTGTCACGTAGGGATCAGCTAAGAACATATTTTTGGAAATTCCTACGCTAAGGGGGTAAAATAGGGGTTAAAAATTTATATGAAACTTCGTCGGTAATGAAGTTACACACTTTAAATTAGCAGGAGGGGGAAGGGTGAGGGGTGGAGAGGGGGAGGGGAAGAGAGTGGAACGGGGAGAAGAATAGGGAGGGAGAGGGGACGGGGAGAGAGAGAGGAAGATCGAGAGGGAGAGCGAGAGGAAGAAGGAGAGGGAGAGGAAGATCGAGAGGGAGAGCGACAGGAAGAGGGAGAGCGAGAGTTAGAGGGAGGAGAAAGGGAGAGGGAGAGATTTTCAATCCCATTTGAAGGTAGAATTCCGTAATATGTGTGTATAGTTGACCTCAACGTATCAAAAAAAATACAATATTTAATATATAATTTTTACATATTATACATTTCAGAATTTTTGAATTCCACGCAGACGAAGTCGCTGGACACTCCTAGTATATTTCATAAAACAAATCAAAACATCTCCGGGCTCTGCAAGTTTTAAACCTAACAAATTTGTATTCGCGTAATGATGTTAACAATGCCTCGTTGGTCGTGTTGGTTGCAAGTGCGACTGCCGAACGGGAGGTCCTGGGTTCGATTCCCAGGTCGAGCACTA
>DWDV01002293.1:0-11779 GCA_018245615.1 Mimoniades ocyalus
CTTAAAAGTAACTGGCGAAACGTGGGAATGTTCTACATTCCTCTGCCTACCTCTTCGGGGATTACAGGCGTGAAGTTCCTTTTTTTTCTTTTTTTTTATATTGAAAAAGGGATTTTTGGTTTATGCTCCATACAATAACCAAAAAAGTTATTTAGAACATAATACTACACCTGTAATCCCTGAAGAGGTGGGCAGAAGAATGTAGTACATAGGCTGCCTCTTGGGTTGTGTTAAGTTGTAAGTGTGACTGCCCATCTAGTTTTAGGTTCAAATCCTGGGTTGGGCACTATTAGATTTTTAACTGATGTTCTAGTGGTGGTTTATATTTTGGATTTGTGCCTGATACATGGCAATAGGTTCACCAGCTATTCCACAATAGGACGTAAACACAACTGTTGAAATGTGGGAGTGTACTAAACTCCTGTCTACCTCTTCGGGAATTACAGGCGTGATGTTACGCACCTTATATTTGTATTGTAATTTATATATAGATTACTTTAAGAAAGAACCCACCTCTTGAGCCAGTGGCAACAGTCTCAACCCTCTGTACTTCAACTTCCTGGGATAGTGGTTTCTTTTGTCCTTCTTCATGCGCAGTTTCAACTTCTTCACTATGCAGAGGTTTTCTCCAGGTCCATTTTTAGCTGCAACTGTGCCCAATTCAGTGGGCAGTGATCCTTGAGCGGGAAAGCTATATGTCACTGCCAACTCATTGCCAGTCTTCAAATATTCCGGACTGAAAGAGTACAAATATAAACAATACATTAAAACTGTACATTTCCCCTAAGATCCCCCTACATGACTTTAAAGAGGTTATTAAGAAAATAAAAATTTACCCTTAAACACTAAATCCGAATATTGAACTATATACAGACATTCCATTTTCTATGTTCAGTTTCCTAATCCTCTCTCAGAATAACAACGGTTTTTGTATTTATTTCATCATCATCATGATGATGAAATCAGTCCACTGCTGAACTGAGGCTTCCTCCAAAGAACACAATCGCACCCCCGTCCTCGGCTTGTATCCGTCTACAGCTTTTCACAGATTGTCTTCCCAACTAGCCAGAGGATATCCTACACTATATTTGCTGAGCCGCAGTTCGACTCCAGGACTCACCTACTCCACTGGTTATCTGTTATTTGGCAAATATGTTAAGCCCAATGCCACTTGTAATTATATATTCTAATTTAATAGACAGTCAGCACTTAAGGCAAGTTCTTAATCTTAACTTTTAAGGATAAAACTATTACTCCTCAACAGGTTTCTCCCTAGTTGTAAATAAAAGTGTAGCAGCAGTGAAGCAGGTTAAATAGCAATGTACTTTTTTAAATATAATCAGTAATAATTGAATATGGCACATTGAGGACTATACAATTAATAATTATCAAAGCAGTAAGTCATAATTAAAAGTTAATCATGTAATCCCTGAAGAGAGCAGAGGAGTGTACCTACATTTCACCAGTAACATTTACATCTCACTATGGAATAAGTGGTGAACCCATTGCCATACAGAACATATATCCAGACTCCAAGTCACTACTAGAAATTTCAACTAGAGATTCCCAGGATTTGAACCCAGTACCTCTCAATGAGCAGTTTCGCTTGCAAACAATACAACCAACAACGCAGTCATAGAGTTTCAATAGAGCAATTACTTAATCACTAGTTATATTGTAAATTATTTCAGTTAAATATTTGTAAATTACCTGCAAAAATCCTCCAATTTATGAAATTCCTGGTCACTTATACCATACCCAACATAATCTCTTATTTTCTGCCTGTACAAGTTTTCCAAGCCAGCTTTACTATCAGTTTTCCCATGGACTGGCAAAGCCCTGAATGCTTCCGGCAGATTCTTAGTTATGATTGGTTGAGTTATAATGTTGCCTTTTACATAATATATTTTTGGGCCAGAATCAGCTGCATACAGGTCAACTTTGCCATATTTGTGATCTTTATATGTTGGAGGTTTGATTATTGTTACACTACTCTCTTTCGAACTACCAACATTGCTTACTGATGCTTCGCTGGCAACACATTCTGAAGCTCCGGAATCTACTTTCTCTGACAATATATTTTCAACTAACAGATTGCTTAGACTATCATCAGTTTCAGTTTCCTTTGTTTTACTAATACTATTAAAGTATTTAATGAATTTGGAAAATTCCACTGTAGGATTATTTAAGCAAGCAGTGTCACATAAGTTTTTCAAAGGATTACTAATTGATGATGTAGTAGTATCTAGTGAGACTTCCAAAGTGGGATTATTTATTGACAAAACCCTATTGTCTTGTAAGACACCCAAAGATGGATTAGTTACTTGTGAAGCAATATTTTGTGAGGTCTCCGGAAAAGTAAACTTAATCTGTGAACTGGTAATATGTTCTTGTGCAGGAGCAGATTTAATTCCAAAATCAATACCAGATTGCGAGATCCCCTCCAAGGGATTCTTAATTTTTAATATATCAGCATGTTGTGAGATCTCAACAGAAGGATACATTACTTGGAGATGTGACATGTTTGTAGTATCCTTTGTTGCTGATGAACCATTGCTGTCTTGTGACAACTTTTCAGAAGAACTCCTTGCAAGTAATTTACTATTTTGAAAATTATCTGCAGAGGGGTACTTAATTTGAAAGAGACTCCCATCCTTTGAAACTGCTGCAGGGAGCTTATTTATAAATGAATTACTATGTTTTACGACTTCCTGTAGAGTTTTGGCTTTTTCAAAAGTCCCACATGGTGTGTTCTCTGCAGTGAGATAGTCTTGTATAGCATTACTCGGTATAGGGGAACCTTCTCCCGCCTGCACATGTTTATTCGTTAATGAGGTACAATTATTAGGCATACCTAATGCCTTATCAAATAAGGATCGGCGATCATCTACACTAGTGTTGCTTATCACTACGTTAACCTTCAACTGGCTGCTACCGTCACAGTTCATTTCACAAATATCTTCTTTTGTTGATGGATCATTAACATCTATGTCCATATTACAATCGATTCGATGCAATTCTTTTACTACACTCGAAATCTCGTCCTGCACAGAATCCGTCCCGATTTTTTCCGGCTCTACCGGTATACCAGAATCGTCAATTGTATTAAAAAAATACATGCCGCGAAATAATATCCGATCTAAATGACCGGATATTTTTTGACGGTTAAAATCATTGTGAATACAATAACAATCGGAATTTTCATCTAAATTTTCAATAATTTTAAATAAATTAGCTATCTGTAGTATTGCACTATAAATATTTAATTGTGTATAGTACTCGTATTTTCCAAATATAGTTGGATTATTTTAAAAGAACACTCCTGTATTTCAAACTTGAAGCTGATAAAATAGTGTCACGAACTCACGACTGATGAACTGATGAGATGATATTGACGAACCTTGCTTGGGTACCGCGAACGACTAGGTCAAAAGTGTCAAAAGATCGCTCCTTTAGATAAAATATGCGAACTAGTTCATCGATGTTGTAGCTCTTAGGTCGTTAGTTCTTTTTGTATGTTTTTTAGCGTCCATTTTTATTGTGCTTTTTGCTCGCCAACATTGTCGGGAGACGGTTTTTTTGCCAACATTATCGGGAGATGGTTTTTTTTGCTCGCCAACTTTTTCGGGAGAGATCGTTTTGTTTTGCTAGCCGAGATTCTCCGAAAGCAAAACCTATATGTGTTCCTTTATTTATTATTTCTCCTACATTGTTTCAAACAACGAACTAAAAGAGCGAACTAGTTTGCCATTATATTTTGAACTAAAATGAGCGCTCCCTTTGGTGACCGACTACGCCCAAGACTAATATTGCCAATTTCTATTCAAAAAGTATGTTGTCGACATGTTGGCTTGAAATTTTAGCGTTAACCTTTTTTTATTCTATGAGGAGCAGGTCTCCTCGATGATTTTATAAGTAATTTTATATTCTAAATAATATTTCTACACTTTCAAAATTGTGTTCTATGAAACTTTTCTACTAAGAATATTTGATGTTAATAATTTTACAAGTAGCCTAATGATGGCTTTCGCGGATGAATATTTTGTAAATCCTATATAAATAAGAATATTTATTTTCTTGTATGATCTAGCCTACAATAAAATTTATTGTTTATGTTTTGCTTATAACTAAACTTACTTTATAAAAAAATATTATTGCTAGTAATAGATTAATATAATTGTAGACATAATAATATGTTCTTTTCTTGAAATAACTAATAGTAAGTAATTAATTTTTCAATGATAATTAATATTTACATTGTTAGCGGAGATATTAATAACAAATAAAAATATCCATTCAATTATGAAATCACCTAATAATATAAAAAAGAAATTATCACACTGGTAATCGTAATATTTTCACAAATAGATATTTAAAAAATAATATCTTGTAATATTTAAAGTTCCGTGCATAAATATCATTCTTTCTTTATACGGGTTAGTCGCAAATAGTAAAATTAATAATTCGACTTGAAAAACTTTTTTTTATTCAAATAAACATTTCTGTAGTTTGTAATGTAAAGTTATTGAAAAAATAAAAATAAGAATATGAACTGTAAAAAGAAGTAAAGCTATAATATGTATCAATATAATATCTGTATAAATAATCGCCATCTGTTTCCGGTTTACCTTGTCTTTGAAAAGTAGACGCCATTTTCCTTTTTATCAAAGACAAAACGCCGGTCTTTTTATTTCTCGTTTTCCGCCCCGTAGATGCGTGTATATTGTTTCTACGAAGAGAATTGGTAAATGATGGCAGCAAATAACTATTTTGGGTTTACTCACGGAGGAACCCAATACGGGTAAGTTAAGAAATTCGATTCGGAAATATGAATATTGATGGAAAGTGCGTAGGCTATAGAGCGCGAAGTCGCTACGCAGCCTTGTGGTCGTAATTCTGTGTTAATCAAAATGGCGTCTGGTCTGTATTGATCGCGAGATATTAGTAAGGAAATGTGATATTCGGGTGGTGAAGGTAGTTTGGTGTGGTTTTAGCGCGGCAACAGCCGGGGCGCCTTACGGCGGGCAGACGGGGTACGCTGTGGCGCCGGCGGCAACCGCAGCCACATATGGCACCCAACGTGCCGCAGCCACCGGCTATGACACCGCCTACCAAGCTGCTGCTGCTACACAAGGTAAGTTTCCGTTTGCAGTTGTTGTCAGAAAATAAAAATATAAACAAAGCTGTTTCAGTGCAATTAACTCCGTAAGAAACCTGTTAAAATTTATAGTGCCACTTGCTTCCAACTTTTACGTACTGTAATGTGTAAAATTTGTCGCCTTTCTTTCAAAGTATGTAACATTATTATATATATTCACTTGCCAATTGTTGTTACTTCAAGGTCAATAAAAAATGACAGTTAATAGATAAATCAATATCAAAATGTTATAAACAGTCAGTGTAATAGTCAGTGCCTGTATCCGAAATGAAACTTAAAAATTTGGTATATACTAAATTATTACAAGTTTAATAAACAGACTCAGGTAATGTTAACTTAGAATGTCAATGTTATTATACATAAATCGAATATCTTGGCATAAATAATATCATCATTTTTGTCATTTTCAAACTTCACTACCACTGTTGTTTATAACAAGTCCCTAAAGACCTCAGGCATTTATAGTTGGAGAATATGGAATTTACAATTGCAATTTTTTTTTTTTGGAATGAACCACCCTCAAGAGTCAAGCTTTGTATATATTTTTATTTCCATTGTGCAGTGAAGAAAAAATGAAGTCACCAAGAGTAGTATGATGTAATGCAATAGTTTAACAAATACTAAAGTTAGTCTCTGTGAATCAGCAGTCTATGATGGATATTATTTCTCCTTAGTGCCACTCTTAGAATCTCTTTTGCAATATTATCTTACATCGGAGTCACACATTGAACAGAAGAATTACTTTTACTAAATATTTTTAAATATTGAATTGTGAAGTTTGAACTGTTTGAAGTTGCATATGAAGACATTTGTTTTATAAACTCATCTCATTTATGACTATCAACTAACTCCACAGTTTTAATGCCTCTAAGTTTGTTTTTTAACCTAGAGTAGTCAATTAAAATTACACAAAAAGTGATATTTACTTGTTGAGTAAAGTTTATATAACATTAGTTACTCTAAAATAATTTGTAACTTAACAGTATTTACTAGAAATATCAATATTTTTGATTTGTATAGAAGACTCTTGATTACACTGTTACATTATCCTTACACATCATGAAAGTGAAATCTATGCATACCTGCTAATATCCTATACTGGTGAGTACTAAAAACCTATGTGAAACTCCATTTATTAAAATAAAAACAAAATTACAGGCGTGAAGTTACGTAAAAACAAAATTGTGTAAAAAGTTGTATGGTATAATTTGGTTGATTATTGGACATTTCTATAATAGATAATTTTTTGTTGCCATAGCTCGCTGTCTCAGGCAAGCAGGTAGGTCCAGGCCTTGCCCTCGATGTTGTGTATGGGAATGCATTAGGTAACTGGGTGTTGTTGTGGACAGTAGCGGCTCACGCACACGCGCACGCGGCGGCGGCGGCCGCGTCGGCGTACGACGCCAGTAAGAGTGCGTACTACCAGCAGGCCGCGGCCGCGTATCCCGCGGCCGCGCCGCCGCAGCCGCAGCCCACGTACGACGCGGCCGCCGCCAAGCCCGCCTACTCCACGCCCGCCACCTACGCGCAGGTCGGTCCGCACTACTCCTATACACAGGTTTGGATCACATTTAGTTTGCTACCCATCGCACACCTTACATGCGGAGCCTACTTGGACTTTACTCATGGCATAGCTGTCTGATCGAGTCGTAAGTAACTTTTCATATATGTCACTATACGTGTTTTCTATGTGGGTAACACGCCAAATATGCTCTGTATGTGTATTTTATGTGTTGTACATTTTACATGGCTTGCTTGTAGTGTTACTGTTTAAAACCGCCCTTTTTTTTCCTTTGTCAAAAGAAAACATTGGGTATGTTGCTTGTAATATTTTTTATCATAAAAGACTCTTTGTTGCATTTTATGCTTAAATTTTTTAAAAGTTTATTAGTAGAGATGAAACGGATATCCGGTAACTATCCGGTATCCGGCCGGATACCGAATAATAAAATAAAAAAAATATATAATTATTTTACCCAAGCAAATCATACTACAATAGGTTATGGACACCGTTTATTAAAATAATCACGTCGAAAATGTTTGTTTCATTAATTAGTTTAGTACTCAAAATTAACAAGTGGCAAATTGTGGTGAATGAAAACAAAATTTTCGGTAACTCCGCTTTGCTTCGTATACCAGACCAGCTTCTGAAATAGCCTTTAGCTGTAAATGCAAGTGTCAGGTGCTGAAAGATAAATTTTGGTAAATTTGGACAACTGAGGGTACTGATTCGAATTAACTGACCGTGATTGCGATCTATTCGATATATTTTTAAGAAAAAGTCAATTTCATTAATAATTGGATTTTGTTGTTCTTGATCGCGACAACAACTACTATTATTATCCTTTGCCACGTCATTGAAACAGCCTCAAAAAGTGTCATGAGCTTCACGTGAGAAGTTGGATCTAGTTTAAACGTCTTTCATTCGTTTAGCAGATATTGAAGAGGACGATGATCTGTTACTGTCAAAAGAATATTCGTCGTAAGAGTTTTTTTATATACTCTATCATGATTTTCTGTCGGGCTTTTTCAGTTTCAAGTACTCCTAAATAGTCTGACTTGAATCTTGGGTCTAGAAAGGTAGCATAAAGGTTGTTTGGATTCTCTCCTAAGGATTTAAAACGACTTTCCAATTCGGCGTTCAGAGAAGTTCACATACGTGCTAAGTTTGGTGTTCTTTGTGCAGTAGCAAGTTGTAGCAGTAGTAGTTTTTGTTCAAATACTTTTTTTTAGCAGATAGGTACATACGGAATCCCTTCCTATATACAGGAGAGGTCAGAACTTGTAATTTTCGTTATTTCTTCAAATGATTTTACAAGATCTATTCACTGCTCCATCAGGCTCCACTGTCGT
The DNA here is from genome assembly GCA_018245615.1 of Mimoniades ocyalus. Classification (NCBI taxonomy): domain Eukaryota; kingdom Metazoa; phylum Arthropoda; class Insecta; order Lepidoptera; family Hesperiidae; genus Mimoniades; species Mimoniades ocyalus. The sequence goes on from DWDV01002293.1 coordinate 8,012, forward strand.
ATCGTCAAATTAGTTAGTGTGTCATGTGCAGCGACATAAAGAGAAATAGTCATTTTTTGTTCCAACAAGCGTGCTGCCATGTAGAAGGTAGAGTTCCACCTCGTGCTGATGTCCTATACTAACTAATGCTGCGGTAAATTTAACTTCTTTTATCTTTTATATCCGGTAGCCGGATATCCGGCGCTCCGGCCTCGTAGCTAGCCGAATATCCGGTATCCGGTATCCGGCCAAGCCACTATCCGATTCAGCTCTACTTCTGACTTCTCCATTAGCTGGTATATGATCAATTTGGTCAAGTTAGTCCATAATCGCTGTGGCTGAATACTCTCGGTGCACAAAAATATAATAATAATAATAATAATAATAATAATAATGATTTATTGCCTCAAAAAGATTTCCAAAAAAAAAGTAACAATTATTTCAAGTTCATTAATTAATATTATTGAGGGCAAAAGGAAGTGACTCAGCTAATGCAGACCCAGAATCTAAGTCCTGAGCTGCGCTGATTTTCAGCTAATCCAATTTCCCTGGGATGTTATGCGGGAATTGATAAACAAGGTTCCCCTCCTACTGCTACTCATTCTACATAATGATGCCAAAAGGAATCAACATTCGCTACATATTATTTAAGATAAAAGGAATCAAAAAATAAATTTCTACTGTTATGAATGTGAGACTCTTACGTGCCGTGTGTGCGCACGCGCGCGTGTTTGTGTGTGTGTTTTTGAGTGTGTGTGTATGTGTATGTGTGTATGTCTGAAGAAGAAACGATTGCGAAACGTTACATCCTGCTCATAAGAGTGTCTATGAGATGTGAATGGTACCCTGTTGTAAGCTTAGTCATTCGATTATTAAAAATAAGCAAAACCAAACGTTTATAACCTTCAAACTATTTCTGTAGTCCGTGGCTTGGCGTAACTCCGCCCGCTGCAGACGTCGACGCTTTTAACGATCCTGCTTAGCTCCTTCGTCGTTAATTACGGTTATTAATCCGGAGGCACAGCCACCTTGTTTTCCCTAATTAGTGTAAATTTTGTTTCAGCGAAACCCAAGCTTTCATAATTAAACAGCGTTATGTAAAAAAGTTAAGCGTTTTTGCATAGAATATACTTTCAAAGAAGTCTATTTATTTATTTATCATGTAAAGGTACACCGAATAAATGTATAAACCAACTGTAACTTAATAAATAAAACAATTATATAATAAGTACACTTACAATTATATAGATTCAAAGGACGGTGTGTGTACATGTGCTAATTGTTCCTCTATAGTACTTTTCTGAAAAATATTATTTGTATACTTATACACCGCGGTGTATTAATTAGTTAACTCTATAACTTTTATCTTGTATTTAAAGAGTACGTAAGATTAGCGCATTTTTCAAAATTTCGTCCCAGTTGCATGTAGGTATTCTTCAATAGAAGTATGTAATACTTTGAAATTTACATCATGGCGTTTATACATTTTGAATTTAATTGCTGTATGAAACAATTGGGACATGTGTAAGAATTGCAACTGTCAGTGTGTGCATGTGCCTCGAATTATTGGCGTATTTTTAAGCTTCTCGTAAAAAATCGTGTAGGTACCTATTAAATATAATATAGGGTAAAACAGACATACAATGTGAACCGTGACAGATGTAGACTTCCAAGGAGACGAACACACCGATATTAACTAAACACGTCAGATTCCTACTTGCAAATAGAAGAAGAGTGCTAAAGTGAGTGAGTTATATACTTGTATATTAAGCACACCGTGCTCCCAGCCTACCTCATAGAAGACCTGGATTGATGATATAGTAATATACATATATATACTTGCTACATTTTGGCACAGTTATATATGTTTGTGATAATTTCGCAGTTTTGTCATTCCTCTAATATTTTATTGTAACTAAAGGCGCTTGAGGTCGGAATTAGGTCTTACGGTATTTTTGAGCAACGAAATTCAACTTGTTTTTCACTTAACTGAAGTTTATTTTTATCTTCCTTTTCTGTTGTTACCATGATATTACGAGGAAAAGATTTTGAAAAGGTAAAAAGGAAGCATAAGGAAAATAATCACCAAAATTTAATAAGTACAGAATTAATTTAAAGAATTAAACTATTGGATAGCAAAATGATAAAAAAGAAACACAATGTACAAGGAATTAGCATTAAGGTACTTTTGATGGAAATGGAAATAATGCTATATTATTATTATCCCTTCGCGCTGTATAGTTCGCTTACGGTGTGGGTAGAGAATATAAACTGTTAGTATAAACTGTCAAATGTCTATCCCTGCAGACGTGACGTGAGATTAATTAATTTATCACTCTCTGAATATACCGATCAATGAAAGGCAACTTCACGCCACTGGAGGGGTAGGCAGAGGAGAGTAATGCTTTCTCACGTTTCATCAATTATGTTTACGTACTGCCAAGGAATAATGGGTTTTATTGGATTGCACCGGGCACAAATCGAACCTCCGAGCTATTACTGGGAATTTTAATTTTGAAAAACCCACCTTTGCTCGACCCGGGAAGTGAAACCAGTACTTCTCAATCGGCATTCGCACTAGTGACTATTCAGTCAATAAGAAAGTCAGATGAATTCGGTATAATATTGTTAAGTTACAAACAGTACTCATAAAATCATTTGCACATAATATTTGAACTTTCCGATGAAAGTTATATTGAAACTTTACAGATTTACAAATCATATTTATTTCTATTATATTTCATTTTTAGTGCCATTCAAAAGTTTCATTTGACTGACTCATCGGTCGTGTTGGTTGTCGATTGGGAGGTCTTGGGTTCGAATCCCGGATCGGGCACTACTGGATTTTTCTAATTTAGATTTTTTGGTAGTAGCTTGGAATCTGAAAATGTCTCAATTGTTTCATTTTTAGTGCCATTCAAAAGTTCCATTTAACTGCCTCATCGGCCGTGTTGGTTGTCGATTGGGAGGTCCTGGGTTCGAATCCCGGGTCGGGCACTACTGGATTTTTCTAATATAGATTTTTTGGTAGTAGCTTGGAATCTGAAAATGTGCTCGGTGTACGGCAATAGGCTCACCACACCACTTATTCCATAATGGGGCGTAAACATAACTGGTGAAACGTGGGAGTGTAGATACTACACTCCTCTGCCTACCTCTTCCGGGATTACAGGCGTGAAGTTACATTTTAAAAGTTGAAACGTGTTGAAGACGAAATGAATTTCATTTAATATTTATAAATATCGTTCGTAAAAGAAATACTTTTCAATACAGTTCCGTCTATTTATATCCCTTTGTAATACTTTCTATTACGAATGCAGATTTTAAAATCATGTTTTCTTTAGCGACAGAACGGGAGACGATGATGAAAAAGATCGGAAGATAACGGAATTATTTCGCCAGCAACCGGGGAACCAGCGGGGTACCGTTATTCAATTACAAGCGAGAAATGTCCCGGTGTTTGCCTGTGACGCTGCGGGCCGTCAGGCAAATCTTTTTTCATTATTACTTATGATTTTTTATTTTTATAATGGTAAATTTTCGGAAGGGGTGGCACGGGGTTTGCTAGGGATTCAAATTTCTATCTAGGGAGCCCGAGCTTACCTCCACTGCCTGTGGTGCATCCCGCTTTATGATTAACGATGTATTAGTCACCGGTTGGTCTTGGTACAGGGGCCCCTATTTGAGAACAGCTGATTGACATCTCAGGATCATTAGCGCTCAAAGAATTACTTCATCATCATCAACACCCTGTATCAATCCACTGCTGAACACAGGCCTCTTCAAAGG
>DWDV01002294.1:0-11776 GCA_018245615.1 Mimoniades ocyalus
GGTAGTTTCATCTTGACGTACAAAAAGTGTTGTAATGAACCAATTTTGAATAAATGAAATTTGAATTTGAATTTGAAAACTCATATTGTATTAATTTCATTATAACTTACTATTCGAAGTGTCCATCGGTTTTCGTGCAAGTAGACGAAAATAAGAAATAAGGGAATAACTATCGACCCTCTATTGAGTAATAAGTTTTGCGAGGGAATGGCTAACACCGTACTACATTTACTACATTGATTTTTTTAAATAAAGAACTTTACGCGTCATCAGTCATCATCGTCAACCATAATCATCGCAGCGCTATTAGACACGTGTCTCCTCCTAGAATGAATGTGTAATCTGTACGCAAACAAAAAAAAACCTATTCTAAAAACGTTAACAGACACGTCAAGTTGGTCTGGCAGCCGTTAGATAACAATCAGCAAACCTTATCCACTAGCGTCAGAGCGAAATATAACTTTTCGACCCCACGAACGAACTCCACCAGCTTGTATGCATAAAGCTCACTGTACGGCAATGTGGACCAGAATGAACCCCCGCATCATGTGATACTTAGTTTACATAGAACTCGCTAACTCACTTCAGCGTCCTTTAATATAGGTAGTGGCACAATATTCTTATTCAACGAATGCCAGCACCGCCACCTGGCAACACTATTTCCTCGACGAAAGCACTATCGACTTTCACTGCCGATAATAACTCCAAAATTGTCTAGTGTGGCAACATGGCAAGCATCAAGAGACAGCTACTGAAAATCGTGATATTATTACAGCATGTTAAAAAAGTCCGCCAATAAAGTAAAACGAGCTGGAACGGATTGGAACGTGCTAAGACTTGTCCAACGTAATCCCATAAATCACATTATCCTCCCTTTGTTTCCAATCTTTATCTTGTTATTGTTCTGTTACTGATCTTGTAGCTTTTATTTGTAAATGTTTCTATTTTGTTTTTGAACATTTTACAAGCATTTCAAGACCCTATTTATATATATGTACATATACTCGTACATACATAATGAAATCCTTTATCGTTGAACTGTTGGGTACAGATTACCTATCAAAATGAAAACAGTTAGGGCCATAGTCTTCCACGCTAGCCAGATAGTGAAGCAAATTTCATACTCTTTACAACAAAATATGGAAAACTCTAAGGCGTGCCAGTTTTCTCGCAATATTTCTCTGCAGCGTCACTGCAAGTAATATTTGTTATTTAAACGCACATACTTTTTGTAAAAAAATATTGAATTGAATTCTGAACAACTATGCTATAAAAGCTTTAATCTCCTAATATCCATAATTTATTGTAAAATTATGAGTTTACTTTCGCTCTGGTAATATTGTAATACCCAATTCGCAAACTGTAATGACATCGCGTTACCCTTAATCTATTAATTCTTATGTCCTTTTTAAATAAATAGTCTGTGATGAGCCTAATGCTAAGTGTCGGGAGCTACGCACATACGAGTATATCTACTTTTCTTGAAAACAACAGTCAAATTACATCATTATTTTCTACATAATATGTTGAATGTATGCCAGATATAAAAAATTTAAACTTGGATATTATCAAAATATTACGTCCTATCTTGCACATAAAATCTTACAACCTTTTTTATTGCCTGTTGTTAGTACTATTTTAATTGGTTACTACGAAATGGTTCATACATATGCTAAATATACACAGCGTTTAAAAATATCACCACGTATGTGATAATGGCAGGTTATTTAAATTAGTACGTCAATGTTAACATAACAGGCATCGCGTTGTTGTATACTCGTAGCTATAAATGTCCTCGGTTGATTTCGTACAGAACAGACGTCTAATGACTAATTTAGCTTTTGTGCACCCTGTAATTTATCATATCTGTATTAATCATAAAGCCAATAAGATATCATGTCAATGAGAAATCAGAATATTTTAAAACAACATAACGTCACGCCTACATTTCCCCCAAGGAGTGGGCAGAGAAGTGTTTTACTCCCACTTGTCACCAGTGGTTTGTCCCATGTAATAGAGGGCAAGCCTACTACCATACACTGAGTATGTGTTCGTGCTGCGACGGAAAATTTCGAAATAGAAGAAGTCAGTAATATATTCAAATGATTATTATCGTTATTATAAACTTTTATCAATGTATCGCCTCCTTTGAAACAAATGTTTATGGGGTCCGAAACGTGACTGCGGCGAACATTATAACATCATTAGTTGAGAGTTTTCATGTTCTTTTTTACGACGTCCACAGCCATAAAACGTTTTACCTTCCTTCTGTTTATGTTAAAATTGTTTCAATTTGAATATTAAACATTATTCGATATTTAGCATACCTCATTATAAAGTTTTATTACATTTCACAGTTGCATCGCCTACCGTACAATTTGGGGCAATCAAGTAGACGGATGATATATTACAGATTAATTGATTTAATTCGTTAAGCTCACAAGCATTCACAAGCAGTATGCATGCGGATGTAATAATATAAATATTGTATTAATTTAATGATCTGTATTAAATTTGTATAATATAAAAATGTATATCCGCTTACTTACATCATCTCGTAATTTACCAAAACGTAGCGAGCATAATTTACAATTACACAAGAAAGGTGTCATAACGTTCAATAATGTATAATCTAAAAACTGCCGATGAGGTCAGGTCACCTCAGTTTAAGCTCACTATTAATAAGAATATATCTCGTTACATATGCTCATTAAACATACATTGCAAATTTTTTTATAATACGAGATTACTTAGGGTGGATCACTTCATTTCCAATGTATATGGATATGGCTCTTTGGCACCCAAACTGCAACCATGCGAGCCGCAAGGTTACTGTGCTGGTATGTAAGTTCTGCTTTGTCGTTCACGTCATAATTCAATGCCTATGAATTTGTTTTAGTACTAGAGGAGCGATTAATTCATGTGGAACTCCTATCCTGCGATTAAGTACATAATGATAGAAAAACATATAAGAGTGAAAATCACATCAAAGCAATATTACGAATAGTTGTTAGTACACTTAAAAAATATATAGTTTACACTGGTAGGTACGTTAATAAATTACATAAACCGACTCGAATATGTTTGAATTTCATAATAAGTAACATAAGGTGAAGTGATTTTAGTATATAAAATGTATCGCACAACAGTGCCTTTGTTTTGTTTAATCTTTAATTTTATTTTGTACATGGAACCAAAATTAACATGCTATGTAAGTATATGAATATATATAGAAATGATATAATACCGTACTGTTAAGAGCAGCTCTCTGCGCGGCAATATTAAAATTTTTATGATAGCGTCAGAATTTTATCACAATTTCCGAGGATTCCGATATAAAATTGCAGTACAGTTTTTCAATAAGTTCTGCAAATGTTTACGTTTCATAATAATAACAAATTTCACCCACCGACCAGGATGCAGCTCCCAGGATCGTAGAAACGGTAAATGGATCAATTTGTGAAGCGCTGGCTCGACTATATGTGCCCCTAACGGTTATTTTGTTATTTGTGATTTAATATAAAAAGCTTGGAGATATTTCTATAGGTTAAATCATAAACATTTTTATACATAATTTCACTGTTGGTCACGAGCCTCCTCTTATAATGAGATAAGTTACGGTCATCATCTACCACACTAGCCAAGTATAGTTTAGCAGTTAGTCTTGAAACAAATATCATTGAATAATAACTATTATTGTTATATCACCTCGGCCAATCAATCCCTCACGAGGTGGGCAGAGAGCATCAACTGCAAATATCTCTATCCTTACACACCTATAGTACGTCTTCTATGTACATTTTTCACTGTAATTACTTTTAATGTATGGTATTTTCTCTGAGAGTATCTTCGACACACCCATGTTAGAAGTCACGAGGTCGCCTCGCGTAGCCACCGTAATAAACTTTACTATAAAAACTCGAAATATATTCAACACCATTAATTCATTAACGTTTTTACACTCCTCATAAACTACCGTCAATATTTTCTCGTTAAGCAAACGTAAGTATCGACTCCCATAATGCCTCCTTAGAATTTATAGGGTAAATGTCCCAAACTGGCACCTGCGTCTCAGACGAAATAAATTGAATACAATGAGTCTCGTAATAAAATTTTACTCTTTACATTTAGTTGTCACACTTCTTGTCCGACCATAAACGATTAAGCGATGTAACAAATGCTATATAACTTGAAGTAACTTTATACCATACAGTCAATGTTATGGATTCTCTTAGACATTTTTGTTATAATTAGGTATGATAGGCTAGCGATTGGCCCGGAAATTCAGACTTTCAGTGCGCAGAATTTCAGTCCTCCTCTCCTTGATCGTATGGATGAAACAGGTAATTAAACTTTTTTTTCTAGTTTATGGCTGCCAGGAAGAGAATGTCATGGGATAATGAATAATTAAATAAAACCGAATTTACATTTAAGTAAGAGCGCTATATGTTGGGTTCTCTTTTAATTCATTTACCAATTAAAGTTTTGTGACGGATAAAATCTATACAATTCGTACATTTCAAGTAAGCCGGAAACGGAAACTCACCTGCACGTTCAGGGTACCCTGACTAGACTTCCGGCGGAAGTTTAAGACATCGAAAATGGCTCAAACTATACTTGATTCCCTACAGTGCAAACGAGTAAACCCTTCCAGAAAATACAGAATCGAATTTAACTTAATTCAAAGACAATGAATACCAGACATCCAAATTAAATTTATTTAGTTATTTATTGATAGAAGTTATTTATTTATAATTAATTTAAAACGGCTTACAGTATCGCAGATATATGTAAATATATTATTATAATTCACCCTATACTGCAAAATTTGTATCCAATTATATCAAACAATATTTTAATTCTGATTTGAATTTAATTCGATCAGTGTTGTAAAATTAAGTTATGTACCGGTTTAACTCACGTATGTTTGTCGAATGTTCAAAACACAAATGGCAGTTGAACAAACATATATTAACCATATATTAAGTAGATATTCAGGACATATTTCACAGTAAACTAATTCACAACGTAGTTTTCTTAAGCAAAGTGATAGACAATCGGTGCTCGCTTGCCATCGAACAAGACTTCATCGTTCCAGTTGTTTAAAGTAAGCAGTTCGAAAATCCGAAAGGGCTCGGTAAAATCGTGGATTTTACTACTTTGCAATTGAAAATTCCTAACGGAGGGAATATCACTTTAATTTAATTCGTAATTTCATTATTTCTTACCTTCTGCACATAAACAATGCTCGGAAGGTCCAATAAAACTTGGGAGCCCGACCTCGAATACAAAATATTTTTATGATTTGTTGCGTAGCATGTCACATTGAGTTTGGATGTAATAAGCTTAAACGGTAAACTAAATTTATTACAAGGCTCTATTATAGTTATAATAAGACATAATTTAGTTACCATAAATATTCATGACTAGAATCGAGTATTGTATCAATTTTAATCTAATATAATAATATTCAATTTTGTTTGTTACCAAACGAAATTGCTTTAATTAAAACGGGCCAGTCAATTCCAATTAAATGTTACACGTGGTAAGAAAGAATACTAAATTTACAACAGATGCCTTAACAACCTTTCGACTGAACTATAGTGGTCACAAACATGAATACTCTGCAGACCCACTCTAGGTAGACCTTCAGCTTCCAAACGCGTGACGTCACAAGCATCCTCAATCACACCATCAAAATTTTCTAATCATCGTGCATATGATATATGAGCTCCAATCTAGCGACAAGTGGACCATGAGCGCTTCTCACGAACGATTACCAGCGTTACGACTGACCTTCCTCCATTGGACCTCCATTTGTGGAAAGTATATATACCGGTACTTGAACTAAATGGGTATGTTTGAATGAATCTTTTAATTTATGAAACGTTTTAAGTAAATCATGAATGTACCTATATCTTACTATCTTTAACAATGTATAATATTAGTAAGTAATTGTATTCAGCCTTCTAGACCGTTCAAGGATATATATATAAATGTCATTTGCATCCATATTTAGTTTTAACATTAGATGAATATTACGAAATATATAAAATGTTTATACGCTCATAGTGGCCCACATAGCGAGATGGCTCACATCTCGCAAAGCGCTGGCTACACTTATTACCGCTAAAGTAATATGAAAATTTTCTGAGATAAGCCTTTTATATGAGTTTTACTTGAACTAAGTGTGAGCGGATTTATAAAGATATTCATTTTATAACCTGAAAACCTATTCCTTTATAGGTTGGATAATATCCGCTAAATGACAGAAGAATCATTATACAGCTGAAAATATTTGCGTTAACCTATACATTATTACATAAAAACCCAAATATCATTATAATGATGTATAATTCATTTTTTTCTTGCCCTCGTACGTACAACTAATACGCGCATACATAACTAGGTATTCAAGATAGGCGTATTTGTAGTTGAAAATGAGTGAAATATTCAATATATACAATTTTCATGTCAAAATTTAATGATAAGCATATATCACTTCGTAAATATTTATGTGTGTACACTGGAACATACAAATATGGCGTCACATACGTAACATACAAACATGTTGAGCATCCTGCTAGACGATAGTTAAGGAAATAATTACAGAAATTAAAACAATTAATTTTTCATTTGAAGAATATATAGAGCGATGAATTTAGAAGAATTAAATTTTGTCTGTAAGTGTACCGACATTTGGGTGTCTAGGCTCTCTGTCTAACCCCCAAAGGACCTGACGTAATGATATGATATTATAAGGGAAAATCCTGTCCCACCCCTGTTTATATTTTACTACGTCCACCTTCCACATTATCAAAACGTAATAATATATTTAATTTACATATTTTAACTAAAGTGATATATGTATGTATATATATTAATCTTTTATTAACGGTTATAATGAAATATTTCTGCTCGCTCGTAAGAGTATGAGCGTCTAGTTGGAAACTCGCATTGTTCGTAGTTGCTAAGAGTTTTTCCCCGAGCTAACGCGAATATTATTCTATTCAGTAAATGTATTATGATGTACACATAACAATATGAAGTTTTTCATAAAAGAACTTTGATAACATTCTCATTCAACATATATTATTATTCGACAAGAATAATTTCAAACTGCTAAGTAGATGCAAAATGTCCTTAAAATATATGGTTAGAGATGACAACGGATTTGAAATAGGTGAGCGTAAATAACACCTACATTTTGGTCATGAATGAATGTATAACAATTAATATTATTTTGAGACAATTTCCACACGATCCTCCAACCGGACTATTACTATACCGGCCATTCCAACCGAAGTTAATACAGTACCCAGTTAGCCAATATTACATATATTTCACTTGTAAATATGTATTTATTATAGATAATTTTACACTGACATATAACAAAAATAGGCAAATATTTGTCTTGAGCAAAAGCCGAAACAAAACCGGTCATGGGTTCGCCTAGGAACTAGAGCCGCTAACTACTAAACCATGCGACATGTAGAATGAAAGCAATCGATTTATGTGCAATTCTTTACTCTCAAAATCGTAAACCGGCAGCCTTGACCGTTCCTCTTATCAATGAGACTTATTATAAGACATCATTTGACATGTCTCGGTCTTGCCAGTAGCAAAAGGATCTCTTGATAAGTTTTAAACTATCTACGTGGAATTGTAGTAGGAGAAGCGAAGCAACTTAATGCAAATTTGCGCCTTACGTACGTATAAACACATGTATTTGTCGTTTCATGCCAACAGGCACAAAGACTTAGAAAAATTACTTGCTGAAATGATTTATTGTTGTTTATTTCTTGCGTCCTGATTTATCTCAGAGATGAATTGAGACAATTTTTTAGAGGAATAATACGTGTAAATAAAATTGTAGTGTCTGTTTGTAATATTAAAATAACCACTTTTTACTAAATGCCTACGTATGTATACACAGTACATATTATACCAAAATAACATTTTTTACTATTTTTTTCTGTCTCTCTCTCTGTCTGTTTGTTCCGGCTAAGCTCTGAAACGGCTGAACCGATTTGGACGGAACATTCACTAACAGATAACTGATGCAATAAGGAGTAACTTAGGCTACTTTCATTTAAGAATTTTAGACTTTTTGAATTTTAGAACTCCACGCGGACGAGGTTGCGAGCACAATTAGTAACATATTACATATGTATATAGTATTAATACAAGAGTACTGCAATGTTCACCAAAGCTTAGATCCAACCATATTATCTTGTTTATGAAATCAAACATTATATCGAGCAGTTACTTTCCGCCAAGTAGTTATTACTTAGTATTAACTGGGAACACGATTTTAGAAATAGAAATTTTAGTGATATTATCCCAGTAAATACATATACATCCACTATTACGCTGATCAGAAACTGCTCACTTTCTTTAATAAGGCATACTTACAGGAGAAGGTAACATCGAAAGACAATTATTGTCCAGTACAATATACGAAAAGTCAAACATAATGTGCGTCAATATACCAACATAACACCTAATGTTGCCAACGTAACAACGTAACTCCGACTCTACGTGCACCCACACACAACACGATTGGTAACAACCACGTAATTACAGCACAGAACGGAATATCGGCTGAATTGAACGTAAATCCACACAATACCTCCCCGTTAATGTCGTTTAGATATTCACTACAAATGCGCTTGCTGCACAGTCGTAACCATTGCTTAATAAATATTGTCACCGACCACAACATGAGCGGGCTGTAATTTAATTATTAACACGACTTACTAGTACTAAAAACAAATGGAATGATTATGGATTTAGGTGCTTAGTGTGACCAAGAGTGATCTATCTTGACCCAATACGTCAGATACTAGCTGGAGGAATAGTTAGTAGTCTCCGAAACTGGCTTATATGAAAAGAATTATGAGCGTAGTAAAAGTATCCCACGCCTGTGTAAAGATTAAGAGAAGTGTATGGCACTCGAAACTCTCTGCAAAGCCCGTAAAGGACCTGTGTGATGCTCTAATATTAAATGATTACTAATTGTAGTAGTAAATCGCGGGAGTCACGCGAGTGTACTACGCTTCTCAGCCTACATCTTCAGGGATTACATGCGAGATGTTACGTACTCAGCAAGATATTATTAAATTTAAAAACATGTGTACCCACAAACCTCCTTGTAGAAATCTTCGCTAAACTTTTACGACCAACTGTCTACCCTCATTTAATAATAGAAACAAACATGAAATATAACCGAAACAGCGCCATCTGTGGTCAGCTAACGTTAGAACAACAAGTTGACACATAATATTAGTTGGTCATTCCACAAAACACCCGATCGTAAACGCGGGACGTTCAACTCTGTTTACTTTGACGCGGCTTAGGGCGTTTACCCCAAACTACCCTTCTTATTACCCCTGTCTACGTACGTAGAATCCTCTATCTTTATCACGCCGAAGAAAAAACTTGGCATTTTGAAAACACACCACGTTTTTCAAAACAAGTTTATCTAATTTAAACATTTAATTAATTATGGAGAAGTCTAAAAGTAACATCACGCTTGTAATCCCCGAAGAGGTAGGCAGAGGAATGTAGAACACTCCCACGTTTCACCAGTTACTTTTAAGTCCCACGATGGAATAGTTGGTGAGCCTATTGCCATATACCGGGCACATATCCAGACTCCGAGCCACTACTAGAAAATCTAAATTAGAAAATTTAGTAGATCCGGGAATCGAGCCCAGGACCTCTCGTTCGGCAGTCGCACTTGCAACCAACACGACCAACGAGGCAGTCAATTAAAACGTACTCAATATGCATATATGAGTGACGGGGAGTATCTAGGTCATATTCCATCCCATATTCTATTCTATAGTTGTTCCGTTGTTCAAGTGACTACCGGTGCAACTGTGGATCGAGAGATCGAATCTCGGGTGGGCACTGATGGATTTTTTAACTTGAAATTTCTAGTAGTGGCTCGGATTCTGGATTTGTATTCCGTGTATTGTAATAGGCTCACTCCCTATTCCATAGTGGGACGTAAATGTAACTGGTGAAACGTGGGAATGTACCACACACCTCTGTCTACCTCTTACAGACGTGATGTTACCTTTACATTTCATTTTAATATGTCGCTCTTAATAATACATTAATAGCCATTATGTACATTTAATTAAAAAAATACAAGGCCCTTCATGTCGTAGCTGGATCCAACAGTAAAAGTACACCAAAAATTAAAATAAATCTTTTTTTAATACAGCAGTACCTAAATATGACGTAAAAAGAAAAAGTTGCATAGTAAACAAAAACACTTAATAAACATTTCTACTTACGACTTATGTCCATAGCTAGTGTATTCGTAACACACACTCCCATCATTGAAACAGTCACTTCGTTACACGATAAGATATCAACTCAAGTTTTCTTTTATATAAGCCCGAAAAACCTATTCCACGGTTCTACATCAACCCGCCGTACGCCACTCGCCACACGACCTCACGTGCAGACTTCACACTTAATCCAATTGCACTATCTTAAGGGTTGAAGAAGCCGCACACTAATCACGCTTTTCGCACAATTGGATTAAAAACCATTTTTGTTTGCGAAGAAAAAGATAAAAGTCCTTTTTTTCCTGTTTCAGTTTGTGTGTTATGCCACTATAAATAATTGAAAAAAAGATATATTTTTATTTGTAAATTCGGCACACAACCACGCGATGAGAATGTCAGCAACGGACTGCGACTATTGCGAGCGAGGTTGTACAGACGCGGACAGCGGTTCTCAAACAACGGGCAACATGTTAATCGAGTATTTGCAAATACGCTGATCACATCCCCAGTGAACGCACTTCGTAACATTCTAATCACTATTGTTCTTGAATATGATGTAATATTATCAAATTTATAACGTCCGATTTCGTTTGGCTGCACCAAAACAATAGATTAATTAGCACTAATACAAAAATACGGAATAATAATAGACATGGAGTACCAAGACCTGTAGAAAACATATCCAATTATGTCATCTCTTAAACAGAAATCTTAACGTTCTACTCGTAGCTTTATAACTATTTTTTAATCATTATGTTTATCTTAGAACAAAAAATTATAAATTCCCAGGCATTGAATAGCTTTTCAACGAAGCAAACCGGAATTCATTTAGGAATTGTTTGACATCATATAAAATATTATTATAAAAGATGATTGAGTTGTTCAAAATTGGTTGCACTCATTAATGGTTATTTACTGTCTTTAATATAATTTGTTATAATGGATATTTACTGAAAGCGTGTATACATACACTGATATAGTTGAAAATATAGTTTACTACAAAACTTCATCATCATTATCAAGATCAACATCAACCCTAGTATCGTTCCACTTTTTGATACGAGGCTCTGCTCAGAACGTGAATGGTTAAGGCCCTACAGCAACACTTAGTGATTTTGCGCTTAATAACTTAATGACTTACATTTTAGTAATTAAGGTCAACTAACCACAGCAGTTAAAAAACTGGTTAGGCAACGAACACTCTTCTTTCTTCTAACCCACCGCACTATTGTGGTGTATATCACAATCATTCCCGTACAATACAGACAGTTTTGTACGTGCAAATTAAAAAAAAACCAATATGACAATAAGGTGCGAAAATAAGACAACGTTGAGAAACACATACAGCCTTTACAACGTCGATTTGACTGCGATGGCATTTTACTATATCTGAACATATCGCACACCCATTACTACACTGTATTATTTCGAAAAATCCCAAAATTGACTTTTTTATATGATTCAATAGGCAA
>DWDV01002295.1:0-11776 GCA_018245615.1 Mimoniades ocyalus
CTTCGATTTTCTTCCAACTAGAAAATAAGTTTTCTATGCAATTTGAACTAATCAGTACTTTGAATAACTACTACAATTATCACAATTTACAGAATTCATTGCTTTAATATGCTGTGTACTTTAATATACAGTATTTTAAATGTTTATACAATAGTAGATTAAAGTACCTCTGGTGATTGTTGTGGCATGCCTGAAGTGCCATTTGTTGTCGGGGAATGCTGATCAGTTTTGGGAGGCTGTGGATGTGCTTGTTGTTGGTGTTGGGGTGGCTGTGGAGGTTGTGGCTGCTGGAGCTGGAGCTGCTGGTGTGCTTGCTGATGTTGCAGTTGTTGATGCTGTTGCTGTTGAGGTTGATGATTTTGTTGCTGCTGCTGTTGCTGATGAGATTGTTGTTGTTGAAGGGATTGCTGTTGCTGTTGTTGATGCTGATGCTGCTGGTACTGTTGAGCTTGATGTTGAATCTGTAAACATTTATATAAGGTTAAAAACTTGATATGGTTATCATTGATGAATGTATGCATTGTTTACTGATCATAAAATAATGCTTATACATACTTGTTGAGGATGATGATATTGCATCGCTGAGTGCACAGAGTTCATTGGTGGTGACTGTGACTGGACCTGTCTGTATCCAGGCGGGGAGATCCCTGTGTTCTGGTAGTTGGGAGAAGATTGTGTTGCTTGGTAATTTCTTTGGGGCTGTGACATACTGGGAGGGCAAGGTGGTGTTGGGTTAGGGTTCATTTGGTAGCCTTGAGGTGATTGTCCTGGTACACCCTGTGTCAAAAGGATCGGTATTAAATTACAAATTATTTTTCACATTTTACTGTACAGCAGGGGTGTCAAACTCGAAAGCTAACTTGGGCCAAATAAAAAATGCTTAACTTTAGGTGGGCCGCAACAAAAAAAAATCAAAGTTCATAGAAACAAACACTTTGCTTAGACTAGTACATTGTAATAAACATACATTAAGGTTAATTATTGTTTATGTTCTGATACTTGACATCTCTTTGCTGATACTATTTTTCCTATTTCAAGAGAAATTTTATTTGCCGAGACTACTTTCAAAATTGAGCCAACATAAGAGCGTTATTTATACAGTTTCAGACTGGAGATTTATTTTCAATCATAAAAGAAAATAACTGCTCACTCTGATAAGTACTTCCAAACATGGTAATAATTTCGCACCTGCTGTTCTCTTGCCTTTGTGTGGGGAATAATAATTGATCTATATTACAATGGCAAATAAATCAATTAGTAAATATTATTGTGGCAACAAGTATGTCATAATTTTATATGCTGGTTTTGTTTTTAATTCAAATTTCTATTTTATTTCTACTTTGCATCGGATATCAATGAACATTGGATATGATGAACATTTTTGTGGCCTAGTCAATACTAGACCGCAAAAATGTTCATCTCGGGCCGAAAGTTTGACACCTCTGCTCTACCGGGTTATAATTTTAGTCTGTACATTGTTAACACATTGTAGTATCAGGGAAGAATACGTTTATTCTGGAACAAGGGAGTGAGATCAAGTTAAAGTTACTTCATAAAGCAAACTGATCTTGTTTCACCACACTTTGATGTGTATACATAGGAATGTGTTCAACTTAACCAGATAACATTACCATATCAATGAGTTCAAATGTTTAATTATCAACCATCATACTAAGTGAGATAGTTCTAGATGGTGATAAACATTTTCAGAATTATCATCAGGTTTTAGCCAAATAAGAAAATTTGTATGACTGTGTCATAAGTGGTGTTTTAAGTGACCATTATTAATTACTCCAAGGTCAGTTTGACTTGTCAAAGATTGTATTAAAATAAAGTCACAGTGGTTCATCCAAGAAATCTGAAGACAAACTTATTAACATATGAACTCATCTGCAAACAACACATTGTTCATTTGCCTGATATGACAAAGAAGAAACACATATATATGTCAAGTTTTAATTTACACTGTTATTTGAATATGAAATAAAAATACTCTTAAATACAACAAATAATTCAACTTACTTGGTATGATTGAGGAGTGTGGCCCATGTTGCCCTGGTAGCTCTGAGGGGACTGTTGTTGGTTAGATGGATATCCTTGGGGCTGTTGCCCAGTATATGAGGGCTGGGGTTGTCCCCCAGGAAAGTTTTGTGGGGTGTACCCTTGAGGAGGTTGATTCGGTACAAAGCCTTGTGGGGAATGGCCATTCCCATATGCTTGCCCCTGGTAGTAGTTACCATAATTCGGATTTGTATTATTATGGTTATACATGACTTGGTTTTCTTGTTCTCCACTCTGATTAAGAAAAGGTCACAATCATATATTTATGTAAAATAAAATGGACGATACATTTGAGAATATGGATACATTTGAGAACCTTCAATTACATGGAACTATATACTGCTGAACATTTCTTTACAAAGACTGATGAAATTCGAAATAAAATGTTTTAAATTTAGAATTCTTATTAACAAAGCCTATATTCAACGTTCGTTTAAAATGCGTCTTATGATTGGAACAGTTTATAAAAATTATTTTTTTAGTAAATTTTATAAATTTACAGCATACAATTTAACAGCTAACAACAGCAAACAATTGACATAAAAGTGTTGTTAAAGCAAGAAAACACAAAACAAATATAAATGCACTGTAAAAGAAAAGACAAAGCTTTTTAAAGCTCGTTGTAAGCTTACCGATGGCACACCCGTATGAAGTTAATGTTTTTCAATAATATATATGTAATTCAATTAAACACGAGTTCTTCTTTCGAAACAAAAAATTATATTATGTTCATTAGATGAACTTCCATTTTAAACATGTTATAAATAATACCAAGAAAAGCGTCCCAAGCTCCCGCACGTCAAAATCAATGGCGGACCGCGAGCAGCAGACAGATGAGCATCGGTGTTGCCTGCGCGCGCACCTTTCCGACAATTGCCGATGTTCGATTTTATTCAAGTACACAATGTTCAATATTTTAAGTTTCTTTAAATAAATTTTAATTTTAAACAATATTTCAATGGAATAGTTAATCGTTAACTTATAATATCATTTTTAAGGAATCCGCAGATAATATACGCTACTATTTTGGCATGATATATTTTGTGCGGCAGTAAGTTAATAATTTATAACGTTACAAAGAAATGCCGTTTCAGATATTAATGTGATGTGTTTGGTAAATAACACCTAAAATGTACTGTTAAACCACCGTAGGTAAAAATATTACAGTATTTATTATTTTGACCATTGATAGCGATAGTGCAAAATTTTAACAGAATGTATTCAGTTAATATAATTTTTATTACATTCAGATAATATTACGGGTTTTACTAACCACAAGCGGACCCGACGAGTGTCCGCGGGTTCAGCAATATTTTTTCGATTTGTTTTTGAGTTTTTTAATTTTCACAACTTCTTTCCTTTTACCTGCCTAATCCATATTAGTGCCTATTGTCCAAATTTAGTACTTCTAGCACCGGTAAAAATGACTTCTTTTTATCATACCCATTATTATGGATAACTATAGAGTTCCTTGCGATCTTTACACCAAAAAAAAGCCCTTAACTTTGTACCAAACAAAATTTAATTTACTAAAACATTGAAAAAAAATTATGAGGCTTTGCAAAATGATTGTATAAAAACCAGGCACATACTCGTAGATAATACAATGTATTCAAACATGGGCGAAAAGCGGTAGTAAGCTAGCCGCGTTCTGGTCGACCTTGGACGACTACTGACGATGTAAAATTAGACAGAATATAAAAGTTATTACTCCAAAATCATAGTATGAGGATAAAATTCAATATACAGAATGTTATATTACGTTACACTCTTAATTAAAGGTTTAATAATTACTAAAGACGATTGTTGAATTTTTTGTGCTGTCTTTTGGATTATTCATAAATATGGCCTTTTTTAAACACAGGACAACAAAAATTGGAAATTGAGGCCGTTATCTGTTTATTCTAGATTTTCCTTAGATTTTAAATTGAACTAACATTTGTCTACGGCTTCGCTCGCGCAGAAGTCGACATTACAATACATTCCAAGAGATCATATGCTTTTGTAACTGAAAGCATAAATGTAATACTTCGGGTGTGTATCTAGAAACTGACGAATTTCCGTACAATCTTTCAAACCTTATTTTACAACCTTAGGAAGAGTTAACCAAAACCAGTACCTAAACATTTTTTTTTAAATAATTGAGATTGTAAAATTAAAATTTTAGATGTATAATATGTTTTATGTAGTCTTTCAACCAGTTTTGTACTCCATTCTGAGTAGAATTTTCAAAAATCTATAAATGCATAAATTTTTATCAATACCAACAGGCAAAATGACGAAACCTTATACAGTTATTAGCCCCAATTTTCAATCTATGTCAATGTAATGCACAATTACAGTAGCATACCTAAAATGAAATGGAATTGTTTTCAGTCAATCAAATCAAATCTTAAATTTTACAAAAACAAAGTCCTCGACTCACGCTAAAATGTAACGAAAAACTATTTGAAATGTAATAAATTCTACCCAATTGCACAGAGGAAATGAGCTATAAATAATACGTCGGTTACTATAGTAACTATAGGTCCACCACGAACGCCATCTGCTAAGAGCAATCCGAAGTTCCGAACTTTGAAATAAAATTACCTGTTCTTAATTTTTTTTTAAACATTTTGTATCGAATCAAATTGTGAATCTAAACAATTCTAGAATTAAGTTAATAACGCTCTGAAATCGTTTAGGAGGACTTCAGTCAAAACATACAGACAGAAAAATATATACAGGTGTTCCGTAATGAATGGATAATCCTGGAGTGCCAAATAGTACAGCTATCGGGCGCAAAAAAACTCCCAAAAAAATTCAATCGGTGTCCAAAATATGAAGTTCCTTTCATATTATTGCATTGTCATCGGTTCTTGATGAGTATGCAAAAAATTAAATTAATCCGACGTTTCAAAGTCAAAATCACATTCAAAGTTTCCGCCACATTCATTTGTACATACATACGACTGATGCTAATAAAAGAGTAATAAAAACACGTTTTTATTGACCTTACTATACTTTCATGTACACCACGGCAGCAAATTAATAAAATTTGTTGCGTTTTTGATATAATGTTATTCCTCACACACATTTTTATAGCAATCACTAACAATCAATAATGCTGCAAAGTTCTGTGCGTATTTAAATGCCACTTATCCAACAAAATGGTTCGGGTTCTTAGAAACTGTGTTTTAAAGATTGTAGCCTAACCATAACAAATAAAACCTGATTTCTTAGTAATCTTAAGGTGGTAGAACCCTCTGTGGTTCGACTCTGGCGGCACTACCGCCACACCTATTTCTGTCTTATAACGGCAGTGTTAAGCGCTGCTGTGTTCTGGTTTGAAGGGTGTGGTAAGGGAGACATACTTTTTCGAGGCATTCCAGCTTAGTCCTCAGGGATAGAGGCGCATCTGTGGTCGACCTGAGATAGGAATCTAATCTTATCTGGAGTTGATTGCAAATGTCCATGGGCGGCAGTAGCCACTTACCAGAAGGTGGACTGCATGCAATAAATTATAAATCAGAGATAAATAATATTTATATTATCTAGAATAATTCAAAGTTGTTACGCGATTAGACAATTATAAAAGTTCAAACGGCATTGTTGCAAGGAACAACAGTTAATTGGTAACCAGATATCTATTGAAACGGTTCTAGCTAATAGCGTTAATTAAACTCATATACCTACAGGTCGATATGAAGTTTCATAGAAGAGTTAGTTTTTATGTTATCCGTCTCATGGAATGGACCCCCCATGCCTATTGCCATAAATGTTTTATTATACAATTAAATATGGACACCGTATTTAATGATTACCTGTCTGTTATGAACATTTAGAAGGACTTTGAAGATTTTGTAGTATTCTTTTTGATTGATAGTAACGAATCCAAATCGTCGTAAGCAACGTATGTTGAAGATTAAATAAAATTGTAAAATTTGTAGTGCAGGCCAATGTTTAGCTACACTCTGGTAATTGCAGCAAAATGAACGTAAGCATTGGCCTGTCATTATTCAGTTCTCTTAGCTAAACGTACTAACAGTTTATTCGGATGGTCACTATAGCTTCGACTCTTGGTTCAGTTCTGTCAACACTGTGATGAGGATTAAAGGTACTATTATACTTATTATGAAAAAACATCAAAAACATTGAATATTCCTTTATTTTGTTTGGATATTTTATTTTTATGCATCTTTCTCAAAGTATTGTCTCAGGCACCCGCACCCACACACGCACCCAAATATACACACTCCCGCACACATATCTGTATGTATACAGATATTGTAGGTAACATTACAGTAGCCGTAGTAGTGAAGTTGCAAGGTCTATCTTGTATCGCGTATCTCGATGTAGTTCCTGTTATCTGGGCCAGCGACCATTGTCTGTGGAAACAGACAGACAGCGTGTGTCCGCGACTGGACATTGCGCTTTTATGACGATAGCTATAAATAAGTATAGAAGTGGCTGCTATATACTTGTTCATGAATTTATTAAAGTAAATTTAAATACATGAATCTCGAATATGTGATTACAAGAAGTGATAGCCAAGTGGTATGAAATTCATCATCTCACTCCGAAGGCGCGGGCCAAATCCTGGCGTGCAACTCTTTGCAACATGTGCGTTTTAAGCTTAAATATCACTTGCAATGACGGTGAAGAAAAACATTGTCGGGAAACCGGTACACATTAGATTTCATAAACAAAATGTTTTCTGCGGCCTGTGAAGTCTGTTAATCCGCACTTGGCCACCATAACAGACTGCGCCCTTAACCCTCTCATCCTGAGAGGAGACCCGTCTTCCTACAATGGAACAACAAAAGAGTCGGAGAAAAAATGATTAGAATAGGCCGTGACCACGTGCTCGCTTAAGATGCTAAACATACTTGAGGTACTAAAACGAAAGGTAAATTTCGTTTGAGATGCTACTTGAAATGCAGAAAAAAAAACATACCGCTCGGCAAAAATTAAAAGCTAGCCAAGTTAAAAAATAAACAGGTGTAAGTGCATTAGACGGAGCGGCAATGAGCTGTGTTCGATGTCTGTAGGGCTGGGAGGCAATTTAAAAATTTGTCCCGAAGGCGTCGGCTGCGTTGTCTATATTATGCGGGCAAGGTGCGCTCGCCGCCGCCCGCCCGGGCGCTACGATGCTACGAGACACGCTACGAAGACACACTACGTTTTCGCTTCGATTAGTTTCAAACGAGGTTCTTTATGTTATTTTATATAAGAATGTCTATTTGTGTTACCGGCGAAACGTGGGAGTGTACTACACTCTTCAGTTTACTTCTTCGGCGTTTACAGGGTATGTAAAGTTTTATTTACGTTCCTTATTTATCTATTTACCCCTTATATTGCAATACCAATCAACCCTTTTCATTGTGAAATAATTGTGGTAGGCATTGTAAAATAACAAAAAAACATGTTTAGTCGGTATCATGTAAAATTACCATTGCATAAATCTGTTTCTCTATAAAAAATGGAAAAACAATGTGAATGTTGACGGATGGAGGTACCGTGGTAGACGAAAACTCACCTCTCTTGACTAAATGACGTTGGCTGATGAGGGAGTTAACACTCTCCAAAATCGGCGTGCTAGTATAAACAACGGAATAAAGGTAATAAAACACGTCAGTTCTGTAAAACATTTGGCGTTTTGTGCTCTCCACCTGCCCCGGAAGAGACCTGACTTGGTAATGTAATAATATTAGGTGCAATCTTTTTGTTTTTTGTTTTAATATCCTAACTTATTGTAAAAAATGATTTTATTTCTTAAATTATATTGTTCGATATCATGAGTCGATCACACGGACATGACGGCTCTCTGGTGGTGTCTAAGCAGGTGCAGTACTGAGTATAGTTTTGATAACTATAGCGTAGATACTGCTAACGGCCATGATCTAGTAAGATCTTTTATCAACCGTTTATTGCTCTTCTGTTGGACATGGGTTTCCTCTCAAAAAGATTGAGAGGAAACCAATATCCAGAGAGAGGAGGCCAAGGCCAATTTACCATTCTGCCCAGATCAAGTACAATTGAGAAATTAAAATAATTGTGGTATACATCTGGAAGTTTCCAACTCTCTGGGTTTCACATAGCGCGGCGGACAGGGCGGGAAACGGGCGAGGGAGGGGAGGACACGAAGTAGACTTGATTGGAAACCCTATTCCATATTTATTATGGGCCTATTTTGTCATGTTTATTGACGCGCCTGTTGGAGTATAACAGAGTTATTAGGTGTCTTTAAATTAACACGTAACAATTTATGTTTAACATTTATACACTCACAGATTTCGTGTACAATCCACGTGGAGGTTCTTAATTTTATAGATGTTGTGTTTGTACGAGTATAAGACAAACGTACGGAGAGAAGGAGAGAAAAAGTGAAAGTGATTGATACTATAAATTGAACGTAATTGCTTCTAGAAAACAAAATTACATGGCCTATTAGAATTACTGCGATTTTCTCATTATTTCTGTTCAGTTTAAAACATTGTAAAAATGAATTTAAAACTTTTGAGTTATTATAAAGCTAGTGAAATTTTCTAGCTTCGAAAAGTTTCCGGAAAACACTTATTGTGAGGTCGAAAGTCTATCAACAGGCGAGCAGCATGACTTGGAGGCGGCACTGTCTTCATGCCTCGTTTACGTATTACAAAAAATATGAATTTAATTTACATTATTTAGGGGTTTAGTAAGTTATAAAAAAATACATATATACGTATTTTTTATTTGTTCAATACAAACACCCTTGTAAGTTTTCACTGAATGCTATTTTTGACTGATCCCTTGGTACAGTGGTTAGTGAAACTGTATGTTCAGATGGGGGTCGGAGATTTGATTCCTACCGAAAATAAATAATTGTAAGATAATCACAAGTACTGATTTTCCGTATGGGTGCGAAAAAAATATTTATAGAAGTATACATTTATATGTGGATTTATATATAGTTTATCAGCCGTGTAGGTGCCAAAGCACGAAGTCTCTTGGTGTTTACTGTAAGACTAGAGGTGTAGTGTGGCGATGTTTCAATAGAATTACCACTGAACACATGAGCACCATCGCGCCTTGTCCTCGGCTTACTTACTACACAAAATTTAATGTTTACTAAAACTTTTTAATCTGCAACGCAAATGCAATACTCTCATTATATACTGACTACCTTGGCTCTCTCGTTGGCCGTGTTGTTTGCATGCGCGACTTCCGATCGAGAGATCCTAGGATGAAATCCCGGGTCGGACACGGTTAGATTTTCTAACTTTGATTTCCTAGTAGTGGGTCAGAGTCTGGATATGTGCCCGGTGTATGGCAATAGACTCATCGCCTATTCCAGAGGAAAGTAAACGTAATTTCGTAACTTGTACTCCATTCTTCTGCCTACCTCTCTGCGATTACAGGCGTGATGTTACTTATATGTTACATATACCTCAACTACAGATCTGATGCTGTGCAGTCGTGTCACGGCAATGTTATAATATTTAAAATATTATGCCTCTTTAGATACGAAAACACATTTTTATACTCTCTTGGTTTGTGAACGGTTTCAAAAACGGCCTATAGACCTAAGCAACGTCAAGACAGGTCAAGCGTCGATCAAATATCGAATATATTAATGACTTTGGTTGCTATGCTAAGCAATCGTTTCAGATGGGTACCACTACACTTATCAAATAATTTTACAGAATATTTAAACGTTTCGATCGCAGTGTGACGCAGTCTATATAGGCATAGGTAAGCAGAAGTGTAGGCAGTGCGAAGAAGCTGTATTCTGCAATCGAGACGCGCAACCGCAACGATTGTGGGATTATGGGCAAAAATCCTTCAGGGAAGGCCTATATTCGGCAGTGGGCTTAGGCTGATGATGATCATAATTAAATGTTCTAACCAAAAAACTCATGGTTAATAGTATATAAAAAAATAATATATAGTCGTTTATACAAACGCACCTAATAGCAAGTAGAGTGAGGCGGGGCAACGCGCCTCAGTGCGCCCGGAAGCACCGTTAAAGGCATTATTATCCGGACGGTCGCCCTGCAAATAAATCGTCTGCAGCCGCTCTTTCGATTATCCTCAAATCTTCATTACACCTCTTACATCCTCATATGACGGACACAAATACCGCACTTTATTTTGTGTTTTAGAGTTGAAATAGCATATCCCTATTACTTTTATTTTTTTCTTTGGTTTATCAGATTTTAGTAACATCACGGAATAGGCGCTTATAACATTAATATGTTGTTTAAGATTCCTGATTATTCAACGGTAACTCGTAAAGGAATATAATTGTTTCAATTTATTTACCCAGTCCTATTTGCATTATTTACATACAACGGAAATTAGTAAGATTTCTGTATCTACGAAATATTTATTCGCACAAGTGTTTTAATGTTCGAACACAAATTTAATACCTATGTATAACAACATCATTAAAGTCTAAAATGGTTTATTCATATGTAATAAGGTTTCTGTCTTTTTCTTTTCTTCATAATTTATGACAACTACCTCAATGGCTCACCATTAACCAAAAATTAACTGGTAGCAAATGCAACTAAGAATTAAGTATTAAGAATTAAGTAGTAAGAATTAAGTATTAACTAAGAATTAAGTATTCGTTATTGCAGTATTAGTGGTATAGTAAGAAGTATTGTATTGTTAAAGTAGTAAGTATTGTTAAAGTACTATTGTATTGTTAAAGAACTATTGTATTGTTAAAGTACTATTGTATTGTTAAAGAACTATTGTATTATTAAAGTACTATTGTATTGTTAAAGTAGTATTGTTTAAGTACTATTGTATTATTAAAGTACTATTGTATTGTTAAAGTAGTATTGTTTAAGTACTATTGTATTATTAAAGGAGCAGTAATAGTATGTTAAACATCGTCATACTCGTAGTCATCATCATTTAGCGCCGATTATGTCCACTGTCAAAATATAAACGTTTTCAAAAGTACGAGTAATTCATTACGTTACAAACTTTGTTACAGTGAGAAAACTGTAACTGCATAGCACAAGACATAGATTTATGCTATAATTATGTCTCAACTTGAGTTATGAGGCAGTTATTGCGTTGGGAGCCGACGTATGTATTTATTAGTTGCATGCAAATTTCATTCGATATTCGGTACTAATACGTAATAATAAAAGTTCAGCTCCAATAACAAACTTTTAATGAAACACAGCTCGTTGGTACGCTCCTAAAGGTTTTTTCTTATATCGAACTTTCCAGAACTCCCAATATCTGCTGGATTTGTAATTTTAAAGGGCACTTTTAAAGTTCAACTACCAATATTTGTCGTATTACAGTTGTGTAAAGATTCACTGTGACTTAACTATTTAATGATATAAATGTTTTTAAAAATGTGGTTCATAATTACTTAGGAATGTAAAGATGAATAAGTGTAATAAGTGAAAAGACTGTTAAATCGGTTTTTCATTAACGAAAAATAATAATAAAATTAACTTTTCAATATTAAATTAGAATGTGAGTTCTATTGCCGATTTTTAGACCCAAGTGCTTAATTATTTTATCTTCAACCAAGTGTCTGAACCAAGGACCGTAGACCGGCGTAATAACAATGTAACATAATAACGAGTCGTTATCACGAAAACATAATATTTTCTTAAACGTAAGTTCACGCCTGTAATCCCCGAAGTGGTAGGCAGAGGAATGCAGAACACTCCCACGTTTCACCGGTTACGTTTACGTGCCACTATGGAATAGGTGGTGAGCC
>DWDV01002296.1:0-11774 GCA_018245615.1 Mimoniades ocyalus
CCGAAGAGGTAGGCAGAGGAATGTAGAACACTCCCACGTTTCACCAGTTACTTTTACGTCCCACGATGGAATAGGTGATGAGTCTATTGCCATATACTGGGCACATATTCAATTGTGATTTCAAATTGCTTAATATTTCAAATTGCTTAATATTTAAAACAACAGGGTTCCAAGAATACAATTTCAAAATTTGTAATGTGTTTTCTGCATTAAATACGCCGTAGCATAAGATTTTAGTTCTGTGGCTAATACTTATTCATTTGGAATAATCTGTACTTAATAAAATTTAATGAAAAAATTACATGTAAACGCTCATTAATATTGTTGCTGTTTAATATTGTTTAATAAGAGAGTTTGATACATTTACTAAATAAACCATAAACACGTTTTTAGTAAATGTTAGATTTATGCAGACCGTTGAAAGAAAAAATATTATTATTGTTATATGGAGAATTGTTTACTGCACGACAAGAAAGTAAGCATTTGTGATCATAACAACAATATGAACTACATACTAACTGTACAGACAAGCTACTGCGATGGTAATTATTAAAGCGATTTTGGTTTTAAAAGTTATTATATTTAAATTTCATTTAATCTTGTCCAAAAAGCGAATAACATAATATTTTGTGAAATACACCACAAGCACTTGGTTGGATCTGTACCTTCAAGTTTTCTTCATACAAGGTTCGTTCCTTTTTATATTACTTGCACGCTGGCCTAGAGGTTGACTAATCAATTTTGTAGTGAATAATTCCCTTTTGTACACAATGGGTAAAGTAGACGCCGGCAGAGAGCACTTTGGCTGTCTGTAGGAGAACGAAATGAACTGTTTTACAATTGACAATTTTATTACACATATTTGTTACGTAACGAAACAAACTCGAAATACAATATGAACGTAGCCCAATAATACATATGAAAATAATTAACTAATTCTTATCTTTAAAATATTGAAAACTTTAACAATCTTTGAAAGTCGTTTCATCGGTGTTGTAAAACCTAAATGGCTTGAAAAAAAACAACAAATATGTTTCATTTCCATCACATTTCACAAAGCTTCCGGATAAATAGGCAGTCCCAGTGCGGCGGCGTGTGTTGACGTAGAATTTTACGTTATTTATTTATTCAATTCAATCACGTACTGGTAAACTAGAGCGGTCGGGACAGTTGGAAACGAGTCGTACGAATGAACGTGAAAAGCTCAACGCCCGAGGTCAATGTAACGTAAACGTAACCGATCACTAATTTTTTACACTAACACAGATTGGCTAATACTCGGTCGCCGATGTCTACGCAAACATACCAATCGCCACTACTTTTCGGTGGATAATGACTGTTATTGCCTGTTAATTCAGCCGTAGATCAAGGGTTGTCACTTTAATTTTACATAAATAATAAATGTTTATGTGATGGATTGGAATATATATTTTGTGGCTGTGTGTAAAATTATCTAAGCTTATAATATAACTTATATAACTTTGTGTGTATAATTTATAACTATACTGACTACTGAACTTGAGATCGTAGATTCGTGTGTAAAGTTTTGCCTATATTATATTACTATTTTCAACTACCACTTTGAAAATGTATGACATTATTATGAGTACATACTACCGATTAGTTGGCAGACGTCGAATGACAAAAAAAAAATTTTGATATTGTACTTTATAACAGTGAATATAAAAGAATATTTAACTTTTTTAATTTTTGGTTCGACGGAAATTGTCAATCGTTTATCATAGAGCACATTTCGATAGCCATCAAGTGGAGTACGGCTTGGTTTGTTGAACTTTGATTTAGTCGTGTTTGACGTTTTCGTTGCTTTGTTTGTAATTTAAAAGTTTTGGGTACTCGTTGTAGTTTTTAATAAAAACTGCGTCGGGTTTGTTATAAATATGAAATGAGTTATTCAAAGAGTTGGTGACTGCCTCGTTGGTCGTGTTGGTTGCAAACGATACTGCCGATCGAGAGATAATAGGTTCAAATCCCGGGTCAGTAAGTATGAACTTTTCTAACTAAGATTTTCTATTAGTGGCTCAGAGTTTGGACATGTGCCATGTGTATGGCAATAGACTCACCACCTATTCCATAGTGGGACGTAAACGTAATTGCTGAAACGTGGGAGTGTACTACACTCCTCTGCCTAGCTCTTCGGATATTACAAATGTGATGTTGACCTTTAACATCGACTTGCTGAGCTTATCGCCATTCAGCACATTCAGAATGTAAATCAAATATGCGGGTAAGTTTATTTTCAAAAATTTAATTATAACAAGCACAAATGCGAATTTTGTTGAAAGCAGGTTCCGATTCCGATAAACATACGCTTCTCTAGACCCAGCAGGTTAGACAATATCTGAAGGGGTAGTTGGAAGTGTCCGAAACCGGTGTGCACGTGTGAAGAGAGTAATGAATACAGAAAAGGCATGCTATTTTAATTAATATAAAATTAATTTACTCTACTTGAGTTAATATAAAATTAATTTTTATTTGTATATTTATTTATGTATTTCTAAAAAAATTTTTAACGCAAAGCTCATCATTCCATTCAATATACTCTGTTATCCAACAGAGTCCATTGAGTAAACATTTATGCATGTATCTGAGCGCATTCCAGTGGGGATTGTTACGGTGCAATAAACAGTATCGACTTGATCTCTCTCCTATTCTCCGGACGACTCCACCTAAGTGAATAAATTCATTGAATACCGAACATCGATTGAATACTGCGAAAATCTATGTCTTATGCTATCATAGTGCATAATATTGTTGGATGCAGTTTCCATGGAGACTGAGACACCTACATTGACCAAATACTTGTTAAGGATAGTCAGATGGTTGAAAGCGAAGTCGGAAGTGCGTCGAAACAAAAGTGAATGATGAATATGAAAGAAGCGCATTAAGTTTGTAAGGATAGAAATATTTGACACTCGGTACGCTATACCTACCCCGTAAGGGACTTGGCGTGAACGTATAGCTATTATAATGTACGATACAAATGTCTGTAAGTATCGATGGTCTGTCAATTGCACTTATCTGATTTTACATAACATTACACCGCTCTGTACACTTATAGAAAATTTAAACATTTCAAGTTGAGAGGCAACTTGACCGAAACTTCGGAAATGGCGCTCACTCGATCGCAGTTAACTTAAACATTGCAATTACGTTTAACAGCTTGCACCTCGCGCCGCAATCAATTCGCCATTCACTAAAATGCACCTCGTTTTCTGTTTCAACGCCCACTCGATGCTCGGTTAAAATGTATATCTCAATTACTCTTAATTTCTCAACCGGATTCATTCTAAGATTACGTTCTAATTTTCATTGAATGCCCAAACAATTTTTTTTTAATGGCTCGTCATTGGGGCTTTGGTGTAAGACACTTCAACACAACTTTTTACAGATAAAAATATATACAAATCTTAGATCGGTTGATCTGTAATATATAAGTTAAGATAACTGTCATTATTATTACTATATTATCACGCCACATACCTTACACGGTAGGCGGAGAATACAAACTGCCAAATATCTCGGTCCTGGCGCACCTGATGTTCTTCTACACTCCTCACTCTGTTTAAACATACAGCCCACTTTCGGAGACTTCTTACCATTACAATAACTATTCGTCTATTTATTATTGTTTTAACCCTGTATTGAGTCCATTGAATACTTTTACGCGTATATACCAACATCAGAATTTTAAGAAAAAAAATATATAACGAACACCTAAAAGCAGCATGGCTGATATTTTTTCCCATGACTAAAGGAATGATTAAGCTGAATCACGCTGTACAGCATTACGTATAATACAGATAGTGGAGATTGATACAAAATGTGCATGTTAGGGGAACAATCTATCGTGTTGTACGAAATAAGCCGTGACAACACTATCAACGACCCCCTGACAATGGGATGACAGTAACACCTTTATTCCACGTACCCCGCTGTACGCAATCCTCAAAATCCTATAAAGTTAATAGGACCTTAAAACCCAAAGTCTATGGCAACACAACAAACTAAATTTGTTACGTTAAACATTTGTTATTAATTATTCCAACGAACTACGGAACAAGAGAGGGCTTTTAGCGTAATATCTCGAATACATAAGCAGAAATTTAATTTACGATGTAACATTGATGACACGCGTAGAACTCGATGCGCGGCCAGTGGACGGGCTGACCATTGCAAACATTTGTTCAGTACACAACTGCCTGTGTTCACGCCAGTAGCGTAGTATTACCTTCTGGTGGGTTTTTATAAAGTGTGGTGTTAACTTTGTAGACTGGAACAACTGTAATCGCTCTAAATTCGACTACGGAAAAACTACTAATTCACTAATCACATGTAAGTACATGGGATTGTGAAACGTTTGCCTATATACCAGCAATGCATTTTTGTTTGACCACGACCAGGAAATATTTAATAATGGAAATACAATGTTCCAAAAAATGGACTATTCAAATTAGTATTAGGAAATATGTATAACAATAATAGAAAAGTGAATAAGGCAATCTGCACACCTTAGAGTTTGCCTTAACGTGCTCTATAAGGCGTTCGAAGTGAGCTACCCCGCACTTGGATAGCATGGCAGAATATAAGCATTAACCTTTCTCATTCTGAGACCTCCCTTTTGATTCATCCAACAATGGAATGATAAAAGGGTCAGTGATTCATAAAAAAAACATCAATTTATGCAGTCACTTATGATATTAAGATGACATTGAATTTTCATTTTCTACGTCTATAGTTAAAAAATATTTCGTTCACATTTTCTACATAATCCCACCGCATTAGCTGGCGACTGAGCCGGCCGTGCCGACAAACCAAAGCCGATTACAATATAACATCGACTATTCAATCAATACAACGTTCGTGTTTACACTTTTATTGCTCGTACACCTTAGTAAAAAGATCGAAAATAAAAAATAGACCTTACGACACCCGATATAGAGTTTCATGTTATTTGGATTATCCATCGAAATTATCTTGTTTATGTAAAGCAAACTTGTAGAAGTAGGTAAATGTATTGACGTGGGATTGTCCGATTTAAAGCGAATATATGGACATAATTTTAATAAAATGTTCTCTTTTTTTTTGTTCCATGTTATAATCCGTTCGGTTCGAAATTGATTAGTTACTATTCTTAATAGAGCTTCGATATATGTAATACTTTATTTGTAACTAATAAAGTACCATTTTAAGTGAATATTGAATATCGAACTTACCTTTTACTATACTTCTTCACGTTTTATGTCTATGTGTACGTAATATATACCGTCCACTTACAGTAATCTGAAATTCCATTTTAATTTTACAAATCCGAGTAATTGACTTTTGTGTTTTCTCTTTAAAACCGCTGAAGTGATGTTGACGAAATTTAACATGGATATTATTTGAGCTGAGAGGAAGAACATAGGCAAACAATTTTCAAAACAACTTTTCTTTTTTTTTAGGAGAATTCTTACTTTTTATAACGAAAGTAATATTTCCCCGAGAAATGAATTCTTAGAACTGGAGAGAAGGAATATAAAAATACGTTAAAATTATTTTCGACAAAGTTCCTTCAGAGCTAAGATATTGTAACAAAAAAATCAATTGCTTAATTTTTTTTGTTTACGCCCAACGAAACAGGCAGATAAAACCTATAATAGTTATACCAGGTGTTATATACCTAGTTTTTAACGGATATATTCGCCGAGTGCCTACGATGTACGATGAATGGGTAACTATTATTGTAAAAGAACAATCTGACATAGTAATGTATAATCTGGTAGGTACTGTACTATTGACATTGTATATTCTGTATTTTATGTTTGTAATACAATAAATAAGCAAACTTATTAATATATAGATTGTTTTTTTATAACCATAATAATAAACTATTCACAACTTGACAGTAAAATATGTTCCATTGCGAATGGCACAGACGTGGATACATGTACCTACACAAACACGAAGAGAAAAATAGATAAGAATCCGTCAGGCACTGAATGTGCCGGGAATCGAACCCGGAATTGTTTGAACGATAATCCAACCACCAAATTAGACATCCATTATCTTCCGTCGATCCATATTAATATAATAAGTGATTTTAAAATAACATTCATTTTTGTTCGTGTAAAGCCTTACGACTTTCACGTTCACTATAAATAAACTGTTCTTAAACTGTATATTTTTTAATAAGATTTAACTATCCACGTGACGCGAGTCAACTGATTTCAGATTTTGATAATAATTCATAACATAATTTTGTTAACTACAACAACATTATTTCTTTATTATATTGTTCTGATTTTGAAGAAGAATCTCTTTCTACAATGAGAATGTTTGTAGGTCCACAAACTGTCCAATGCGCAGACAGATCGCTGCGGTGCGCAATCCTCTGCGGTGGACAGACTTTTGTGTTGTTTTCCTTCACCATATAGAAAGTGATACAGTTTTTCCATTTTAGGAAACCATTGATTAAACGCGAAAACACACATATGTCGTTCAAATTTCATAGCATAATAGTCGCTTAAATATCAAAATTGAAAAAAATGTCCTTCATTAGAAGCAGGCTGATAATGGCAAATGATGATGACTGCACTTACATATAATGATTTTCGTTTAGTTTTAGCATGTTCGTGTAAGTATCCACAGTATACTCACCTATACTGACTGTTTTCAAAGTCGTAACATTTGTCTCCAAGTCAGTAGCCGCATGATGGTGTATAGTGGACTCCCAAGCTATTCCCACAAAAGAATGAGTTGCACAGCGCTAGTGGTTCTACGTTCCATATTACGCATTCCACATTAACACGCTAGTCCAGTACGAATTGGCATACATTTAATTAGTTGGTGACTTGCATGAGGGTAGTTTCTAATAAGTATTTTTAACTTTCGAAGAACTTTGCTATTGTTATCAAACTATAACAGTAAGGAATGCATGCAAGATGCCCACGGAGGCAATGAATGGAATGGATAATGAAAAATTCCAGACAGTGATCAATAATTGAAGTGGCGTCCGCGCTCAGCGTTGCATTACAACAAAAAAGCACAGATCGCTTGTAATTTGCGAGAATAATGATGGTATCTGGGTTGTCTTCAAAGAAAGCGTGAATATGTTTTTGCTAGGCACGCGTGATCAGTCTTAGGATATCTCTACGCTTTCTCTAGGCTCGATCGCGGCCAAACACGCATATACAATGTAATAGAAAAAGTCAAATTAAAATATTGTATGAAAATAGAATATAATAATATGTGTGCGATATTTAAAAATAACTTTTAAGAAGCTATCATTGGTATTAATTAAAAACTTTCCTCTTCCAATTATAAAAGTTGGATATTACTAAAGACCTTAGAAGTCTTAAGGACATTTGTCAAGCGGGTCGGCTGTCGCTCGTCATTCACGAATCTGTAACAACTTCTTAGGAAATGAGCCAGGCCCCAGTTATGGGGCACACCGATGTTCAGTACTATAGGTAAGTTTTGATAACCAAGCAAATTGAATACATAAAATGTAAATGACAACAGCATCGCCGTTACATTCTTCTTCTTCAAACACTTCTCTCCTACAGCGGCGTATTTCTTCGCACGGAACCCTCGGATCTGGAACGCGTCCAAATGCGACCTCAAGGCACCCGTCCAGAGCCTTGAAATACACCCTGATATATTACGGCCGTTCAAAAGCGAACTTTTAAAAGAAACACTGACGTAATTCGACGTAACGAACGTCTCTCTGCCACTGTTCTCTCTCTCTCGCTCTCTTTCGGTGTTTATGTAACTATTTGTTTATAATTTTCTTACAATATCTCTATAATGGCAGATTTGATTGCACGTAACTCTGGATTACACCCGGAATATATTGCAAAGCAATATCTTAATGCCACCTCTTTTCGAATCAAACGATACCATCTCATCTCGAACATGTTATTTATTACGTACATATGCCATTGTGAATCAATTGTACCAATGTCCACTCTTTGTTGCTGATGCATTCAACTCAAAATGGTTCCAGTTTTAATTCCGCTGACCTAGAATGTGACGTAACCCTTATTCGGGCTTTGTCTTCGTATCATGATATACTCGTAGTATTGTCTTCGAATATTGTTTGTGAAGATTGTAAGCGAAACTTTAGACCTTCCAGCCTAATGTACTATCAAATCACCGACGTAGTATCTGTTTTAAATTATGTACTGTCTACACTTAAAAATGTTGAGAAACATATATTGGAACTGCAATTTGTAAAACATATTGAATTAATAACTAAAGAAGTAATATTATGCCTGTATTTCTACTAGATCTAAATTAGACAAATTTAGTAGTGCCCGACCCGGGAATTGAACCCAGGACCTCCCGATCGGCCGTCGCACTTGCAATCAAAACGACCGTCGAGGCAGGCGCGACAACGAGACAGTACGAAAAATGTTAAAATTATCGACCGTGCGACATCAAGTGCACAAAGATTCAACAATAACTTGAAACTGGGAATCGAACCCAGGACTTCTCTCTGAGCAGTTGCATTTGCAACATCTCAAAATACCTAACAACACTGGACTTCGAAAAAGACTTTTCTAGCTGTTGTACATGTGAAATGACATATGTATTTAACTTCTAATTTTTCACGCTTAATCGTCATTTGCATACGTAGAAGGCACTATAATTCGCTACGTGTGCCGCGTCTCATCTCATCCCAGCAGAGACCCAGCTGCGACGCTATTCAGACAGAATGTCTTATACAGATAGTTCAGTACCTGGCTTTATCCCTCTTTATTAACTCCTGACATACTTTATGTGTTGCGACTGCGAGCATACATTAGACTAAAGACGCGTAATTTTATTTAAGATTGAAGACTTACGGGCATTTTGTTCACGTGACGGTACGACACGTAACCACTGCCGCTCACATAATATCAGCTTGGATATAATCCATATTAACAAGTAACCTCGAACTTTTAAATCTCTTATTCAAAGCTTGTGACAGAAATACAGATGTAATTCACAAAACGCAATACACACTAATAAGCTTAGATCACAATTGTAGGCGTAAATGAGCCTGGGATTCAAATAAACCGCATATAGGAGTGGCCGTGGCTCCAATTACATTGGTCTAATAACGGGTGGATAAAGTTGAGCCGCTCTGTGGTGAATCGCACGTCTAATAGTAACTGCGCTGCCAATTGGTACGATTTCGCGCTCCCACTGCACCACATCACCGAACACACATTTCACGGTATCCACATTTTTATAGTCGTCACTGCATTTCAGTTACATTATTCCCCCGTCGTCAATGAATAAGTCAGATACCGACTGGTGAAGGGGTCATAAGTTTCCATAACTGGCATGCGTGTATCAAGAGAGTGAAGAACGAGGAAGGCGGACGTCGGGTCTGTAACGATGGAGATATTTAGCACCCAGTCTTCTTTATAATGAAATGGTGAAATGATACACTGTAATCAATTAATATGCTATGATATAAGTAAGAGAGCGTGAGTTTTTATCGGCGTTAAGACAAAGCATAGATTTTCTCTCAAACTAAGGTACGTATTCCAGAACATTCTCCAATAGACCACTTTAGTGAAAATTATTGGATATATAATTAATATCTGTCTGGCGAACGCTTTTAACCTACGTCAAAACTGCCAACTGATATTAACGACTGTCTAAAAACAACTGGTCGCCTTGCGTACACTGATCACACATTGCGTGTTATGTATCAAGAAGTTTATCTAAGACATTTTAATGCAAGGGATTCGTACCCGTAGTGGAATGGTCACGTGCCCGGGCTGGACCTGCTATGCGCCAGACGAAGCATGCCCAAAGGAGGGTTATAGGTAAAATGTTAAAAACCTATGTCCTACATTGCAATAAGAGCTAATAATAAATTGATAACTTTTACAGTGAAGTAGTAAAAACACTTTTTAATTTAACTTTAACATACGTAGATGTTGAAATTATTAGGTCAGTCGGACCATCTACCGGTGTTACATTTCATTTGTAAATAAAAAGTTAGATAATACTATGATAGTGTATAGAGATTGGTCTCAAGTGAATAAGTTCGGACAGTTGAGTAGTTTCAATGTTTTAAAACTTCAACCCCGACTTTAGTTTTACAATTTGTTCGGGAGTTACTGCATTTCACTTACCAAAGTACGTGGTTCCGTATACTAAACAGGTTTCAGTTCAGAAGATTTTCAAACATCTCAGAATTATTCATGCCACAAGTTATAATGAAATGGTATATTCGCGGTGATTCGCCCAACGTAAACATACTCGTACGGCCGTGTCTTTATATTTTAATTACGGAAATATTTTCGCTCAAACAATTTGAGGGGCTTCCTTTAAGCGGATTACGTGGGAACAACTTGAAAGAACCGTGCACAAGTATGATTCGAATTTTTGGTGTTATACTTTATTCCGAGTTCGGTTACTTCAGTTTCCACGTAATAATTATTATACCAGTTTCAAAGAAAATTTTACTACTATTGGCTACTACGTAAAAAATAGAATAATTTCGTTTTGGAGACAAACTTTATAGGTATTAACATTCCGCGGTCATTGCTTCGAATTGATTACATAATGGTATACCAAAGTTGTTTGTGAA
Source organism: Mimoniades ocyalus (assembly GCA_018245615.1). Classification (NCBI taxonomy): domain Eukaryota; kingdom Metazoa; phylum Arthropoda; class Insecta; order Lepidoptera; family Hesperiidae; genus Mimoniades; species Mimoniades ocyalus. Next base: position 10,592 of record DWDV01002296.1, read on the forward strand.
TGCTCAATATTTAACATGTTAAAATAAAGATTCGCGACTATTGATTAGTTAATACTTGCGTGCGTGGAAAGAACATTAGATTCCATTTTTGTGTGCGGTTTTTTTTAAAGAATCTGTATTTTTAGACGAATAATTTCGGAATTGGTCATTAAACAATTACATCGTGATGTTAGGTATGTATAAGTTAATAGACGTTTTATGTCATAGGTCGATACTTATAATTACTTAGTTTAACTACAAGTTAATTAATCATAACGCCTCTATATTTCTGTATAAATAACAAATAATATTTCAGAACAGCGCTCTAATCGTTAATATTATTGATAATAATATTTATAATATCATCTCAGTTCACCGCTAGACATAGGTATCCCGTAAGGGGGTTTAGTATGGAATCCCCACACTGGGCAGTAAAAATGCAACGAATTGTGATTTTCTTTGTAAAGTTTCATACCAAATTACGTTTATCGCACACTAGCGACTTAGTGCTAAGTAATAACAATCCAACCCTCCTCGGCCCGGATCGCAACCAACCGCCGAATGTTTGTTCCATGTCACAGCCTGTCGATCAATAACAGTGAGGTTTCACCCAACTTAAGCATTAAACTAATGTTTTAAATGACTCAATGATTTGTGAATCGCTCTTTTAAATTAGCAGGTTTTTATATTGATATTTTAATACAGGTTTTCATATTGATATTTTAATACAGGTTTTCATATTGATATTTTAATAAAAATATAAGTGCGCAAATGAAACGAATGTGGATGAAGCACAGAAGCTCTGTAAGAATACAGATATTTGGCACGCGGTGCTCCCTGTTTACCCTAATAGAACCTTGACAAGATGATACGATTTTTTTCAGCTCTAAAAGTATAAAAAAAATTACAATGGACGTCTATATTATTGAATATTTATACGGATATGTAACTCGATAGGTAGGTACATACATGGCTAATATTGGTAGCAATAATGTCATTAATAACAAAGCAAGATTTTTAAAACAGGAAACCTTTTGAAAAATGATAATAAAAAATAAAAAAACGTAACTTCACGCCTGTAATCCCCGAAGAGGTAGGCAGAGGAATGCAGAACACTCTCACGTTTTACCGGTTACGTTTACGTCCCACTATGGAATAGGTGGTGAGCCTATTGCCATGCATCGGGCACATATCCAGACTTCGA
>DWDV01002297.1:0-11773 GCA_018245615.1 Mimoniades ocyalus
GTAGCCAGAGCACACCGAGTGCCGATATTCTCTATTCGTACAGATCTGCCGTACATCTCCTACATTCAGCCTTCTTTCACACACGCAAGGTTACGCGATAAACGTAACATCACGCCTTTAATCCCCAAAGAAGTAGGCAGAGGGATGTAAAACACTACCACGTTTCACCTGTTACGTTTATGTCCCAAGATGCAGAATAGGTGGTAGCCTATTGCTATACACCGGACACATTTCCAGATTCCGAGCCCCTATTAACAAATCTAAATTAAAAAATTCTAATAGTTCCCGAGCCGGGCTTTGAACCCAGGACCTCCCGATCAGCAGTCGCACTTGCAACCAACACGACCAACGAGGCAGTCAAGGTTACACGATAAATATTGTATGTGTGAAAATGTGTATTTGTGAATGTCAATGTTTATTTTGTTTAATAAATTATTACAACCTAGCCGTACACGAATGCTCCTGGAAGACAGCGGTCCGCGACGAGTGGCGGCGAATGATGGCGGTGAGCAGTCATTTTTCTACCGATCTCGAAGTTAATGACGATCACGACCAATCCGTCTAGAGAGTATCGACTGAGAGGAATCAAATATTCATTTGGCATTGCACCACTATCTTTTTCAATAGTATATTTTGTGCCGTTTGGGAAAAAAAAAAACACAATTCTATACTTGTTGACTGTATTTCGAGCAAGTGGTTACCAGTCGCTCAGTGGATCCCGAGATGTGAACACCTATAAATGGATTGGCCGCAAGTGTAGTTTAATTTTTTATCTCCTTAGTATATACACATACACGATATACCAAATAACGGGCCAAGTGCTATAATTCATCATCATTCACTCTTTTATCGTTCTACTATCTGATCTCCTGTCAGAATGAGTTCATTGACGTCATAGTCTCCCACGGAAACCAAATGCAAATAGGTGTTTCCACAACTATATAATAACAATTATTACCGTTCAATTTTCATTAGCATAAGTAAACAAATAAAGGCAATAATAATTCTATCTCCGAAGTAAAGATTGGTTACACGTTAAACAAAGCGGCGATCAACAACCCCGAGCGAGTCGACCGAAGCAAACAATGTAATCCTTGATTTAAACAGTTCACCCAATCGGATATACTAGCACTTACAAGTGAGAGTTTCACGGAAATCGTTACATTAAGGTTTGATTAAGTAATCTGTTTTAGTCTCTAAAGCATATGTGCCTGAACTACTAACTTATCACTTTTAAAAACGTACTTAGTATCTATTATATTATTATTACAGGTAGAGAGAGTCTCAAGTACCTAATGTCTATATAATTTACGAACATGGCATCCTTCTTCTACATTCATCACTCTACATTCATGCGTACCGTTTCTCTTAAAAAAGTTCTCGGCAATTATATATGAACTTCCTCATGACACATTGTATTTTTACCAGCGGCTCAGAGTCTGGAGCTGTACCCGGTGTATCGCAATAGACTTACCTCTTATCCCACAGTGGGACATATACGTAACTGTGGACACGTGGTGGTGTGTGACACTCCACTGCATACCTCTTCGGGGATTGCAGGCGTGATGTTACCTATAACGTTCTTTAATTATTTTACCATTTACTGTACGTTACTTATTATATCTGCTCGTTGTTTCCATGTCGGCTTGAGTAACGTAGTAAGCATGCATAATCAGTAAGAATTGTGAAAAATAAATTTTAATTTCTGAACTTATGGACTATCTTTTATTTATTTATTTATTTATCCTTTATTGTTGGCAACAAAGGGCGGACTTAATGCCAATTGGCATTTTCTACCAGTTTTTTTACCATTCTACCATTTTAATAGACATAATAAATAGATCACCCTAATGGCGTCATTTCAATCCAACTCTAATCTTTAAAAATATAACTAGCCACCAAGTATACTTTACAAACATCGCCTTTTATAATAGAAAAAACGGTATAAATGTATAAGGTTCAGATACGAAGGCAGAGGTACCTACTATTTTCTCCGTAAACGTTTATTTGTGTCCCACGTCGCTTTGTCCCATTCCAGCTGTCAACTTCGTACTTAAGGAACACGAAATATTTAACTGTCGCCGAAGTAACGGAAGCATCTGGCCGTATTTGACATATAATATCGGTTTGTTTATTCTTATATATAATACCATCGGATGTGTCAGAAGTTTGCAAAACTGACGTGAATGTATAAAGCGAGTGATAAACGTAGAAAAAAACGTAAGGTCCGTAAAATGTTCAGTGCTTTCTGTTCTAGAACTGGGTTGATGACGTAATCGTAATATTAATAATAATAATGGCCATGACATGGAAGAGGACGATAACAATAATAATACTAATGTTATAACATCTCCAACTAAGAGGTACAAGCGCGTAATTAATGCTTTATAGCATTCTATTTTAATCGACCAGCCGGTACAGACGCAACAGTTCGCTTGAATTATGATTGTACATTTGTCAATATCGGTTTTATTGCATAAACAATGTTTGTGTACTGTGTACACATATTCAATGTTATAGATGCTGGTGCCCAGCTTGATCTCTCTACGCGTCACTGAAACACGTACCGGATCAGTATTAATTAAACAATGAAGCAAATTAACAAATAGTGGCTGTGAATTGTTTATTTATGCAATGACACAGAACAATAGTGCAATACATCAATAGCAATGATAGCCTAGTGGTTTGAAACACATCCTCGCACCCCGGAGGCCCGGGTTCAAATCGTAGCGCGCATCGCTTTGCAAAATGTGCGTTTTAAAATTAAATGTGACTTGTTATAACGGTGAAGGAAAACATCGTGAGGAAACTATGCACCTTAGAGTTTATTAAAACTAATGTGCTCTAAAGGTGTTTGAAGTCTGCCAAGACACTTGGCCAGCGTGGCAGACTGTGGTTTTAACTTTTTCATTCTGAGAGGAGACCCGCGTTCCAACAGTGGAACGATAAAAGGGTAAAAAAATAACCTCCAATGCATATGATCTAATCATAATAAAAACGTAACATCACACCTATACTCCCAGAAGAGGTAGGCAGAGGAATATAGAACACTCCCACGTTTTACCAGTTACGTTTACGTCCCTCTATGGAATAGGTGGTGAACCTATTGCCATATACCGGGTACATATCCAGACTCCGAGCTACTACTAGAAAATCTAAATTAGAAAAATTTTGTAGTGCCCGACACGGGAATTGAACCCAGGACCTCCCGATCGGCAGTCACACTTGCGACCAACACGACCAACGAGGCAGTCTAATAGTCTAATAGAAAGGCTCTATAATGACACAGATATTAACATGTTTACAATCTGTGTACAATTGTAATGATAATTTTATTGGCATATTTGTCACAATGAGTTTGTTTAAATTAAGTAAACAGACCGGGCAGCTATGCTGCGCTGACCCCAAGAGATGTCTATGTTTACGAGTGAACTGAGATGAGCTGATGATGATATGAAATGTTCAACTTTCCGCGCTACTGTATAAACTTTTACGACGCCAAATATCAAAATCCAGCGTGCGCGTGATATTCTTAAAAAGGAACACGAAAGAAATCACTTCGTATTTAAACGATTTTGTTGATGAATATGTTTTCTGTCAGCACGCGTTTAGAAAAGATGACAAGGTTATAAGACGTACGGATTATATCGAAATATAAACGTAAAATCCAGCGGGCATGAATTTATTTATAAGCATTGCTGGGGTACTACTTATCCTTGCAGGGTTAAAATTTTATTTATACGCGCCATTCAACCGCGAATCAAGGGGACGAGAGGCGTGTGTGCTCCGAAATCTAATTCTATAAGTATTTTATTCTTGCAGCTTATCTCAATATGTTATTATGTCTGGTTTAACGGAGGTCTAAATTCAAGTACGAAGTCTGAATTTTCCTTCATCAATATACGATTAATATCATTTACAATCTCATTTTATTATTGTACATCAGAGGTCATGAGTTTGATCCCTAGGTTGGGTACAACTTGGTATTTATAACATGGAATTCCTAGTAGTGGCTCGGAGTCTGGATTCGTGCCCAGTGTATGGAAAAAAGCTTACCATCTATTCCATAGTAGGACGTAAACGTAACTGGTGAAACGTGGGAATGTACTACACTCCTCTATCTACCTCTTCGGGGATTACAGGCGTGATGTTAAGTTTTTAATCTTTTTTTTATAAAATCATCAAACGAATTCACAACAACAGCACCACTCTTGCGAGCTTTTGCTCTTAGTCGGAAGCGTTGTATGAAACAGTTCGTCTGACTAATGAAATGTTAACAATATACGTCACGTATGTGAAATATTTTTTTTCAGTGTGAAAGAACTTTTCCAACACAAGAAAAAAAACATCTTGAAATCTGTGAAACTGTTATACTCTCTGAAGCACCATTTTTGTAGATATACACGTGTTTATATTGGAAAAAAATAATAATAGCATAGAATATGAACATACAATTATTTTATAAACGAGTTTTTTTTCGGGTTTTTCTGCTGCTGATGGAGTCTTTCTTCATTATTGTTCACTGTAATATTGTCCAGACATACATACACTGTCCGGCGCACTCTGGACACTGCAACTAATCCTTTCACCACGATGTCTGATCACTCACCATCAGCTATTGACTCGACGAAGAACGTTGTGAACCAGTAGCGTACTTTATGATGCTTAACGAATGCTGGTTGCCATTAATATAAGTCGATTAATTTATAGAGTCTACATATGCCTTATAGGGGAATAATGCTTATCTTCAAGATTTGATCACAATTTCAACTTGAGATAAAATTGTTATATTTCCATTGAAGACTAAGTTTGGAGTATGTGAGTAATTATTAAAGGGCTTATGTACATTTATATTTTCCATACCTTCCTTACATAACCTTCATTTCCATTACCTGTCTGTTAGGTAAGCGTTCGCTTCAGCATAATTAATGCGAAAACGCTCGCACGAAAGATAAATGAAGGACTTAATGCAGAGCAACTGTTTTCAGGTGCGTTTAAATTAAGAGAGCCATAAATTTACTCGGCATGAATGTTGCAATAATAGTTAATAAATTGACTCAGTGTTCAGTAAATAGTTCTTAAGTTTCGAAGTTGCCAAAATCTGCGCGCATTTATGTGGCAGAAGTATATCAGGTCTGTAAGATGACGGTGTTCGGTGCCCATCTGGCGATAAAATAATATCATGATAGAGTTATAGTAAGTTTACTCGACATATTATGTCAAGGAATTATGAATGTACCGGGTGTTTGTGTGGGTTTTAAATAAGTTTTAGACATATGTACTTCGGACTCTATGTTTAAGCAGAATATTAAGTATGAACAATTTAGGGAATCTATAGCGTTTTTTTTTTCGTTTAGGATTGGCTGTTACGTAGCTTTATGAACATATATGTTTCATGCTACATATAAATATTGAGTATACGTGCAGCTTATATGCGTAAATAGCATAGAAGCAGATTCTTCCGTTACGAGATAACATTGTTTTATGACGCAATTTGCTATAAAGTGACGTAATCATAAAACTCGAATATTTCCATAGATTCCGCACGTGTTTCAAGTTTCATACAAAAAAGGGTCACGATAGTTTTTAATGTTTTTTTATGTGAATATGTCCATTTATTTATCTATGTATTTATGTCAATGTTCATTTAAAGCTGTAATGTATTTTATGTGTATTGTATTAAACAATGAAACACGCAAGATAGAATCAAGGGCTCTAACAATTGAAGAAAATCTTTTTGACAACGAGACATACATATAAGTATTACGTATATATTTTATGCATATTTGATGGGTCACGACCTTCTACGAAGTGTCTTCGTGAAGGTGATGTTAAATGAGGAAATATTCCATGGCATAGGACAGGAAAATTTGATTTGATTATATGATATCTCACAGGGAAATTCTTACTTAAAAGGGGTCTGAAAAGGTGGCGCTAACTCCTCGCTCTCTAGACCTGATCTCCAAGATTTTAAGCTCGCAATTCACTTCAATAATCAACAAGGAATTGTTGATAAATTATTTAGGTCTTTAGTGTAATACTAAATAATAAATCACTTAGAGTTTGTGTAAGTTAGGTCACTTAAAGCCACTCCATATTTACAAAAACTTTAGAAACGAAAACTATTTAGATTAAGTACTCCATATATGTACATATTTGATTATTTATTACATTGTATCGCCACGGTATGTTTCTCACGCGATAGGGAAAGTACACCAAGTGTCTAATATCGAAATAAAATAAATAATGAAATATCCTTACACACCTGACGTGTTTCTTCTACATCATCATCATCAGCCTATTGCACTCTACTCCTGGACAGAGGCCACAACCTCTGTGCCTATAATCTCGTACATTCATTCACTTGAATAACGAGACGCCTTAAATTCCAATAGCGAAGCGCTATCACTGGAGTATCAATTAATATTGTATAAGAAATGATCATGAACAGTAGATGTAGAGCAAAAAATATTTTTCATTATAAATATTCAATGCACTCGACGATCCGTTTTACATGTCACGAAGTGCGAGCATCCAATTAACTTGTTAACTCTCCCCGGAATCCAGTTAGCGCTATCAAATTGGTATCTATGCGGCCGATGCGAGACGGTTTTAAATTCAATTGACGGTAGAAAAATGTAGAGCATTTTTATTAAAGAAAATACCCAGTTAGTGAATAAGAAGGTCTTTCTTTTATCCAGAACTTCTCCTTCTTCGTCGAGTCGATAGCTGATCGCGAGTGATCAGCCATCGGCATCGTGGTGAAAGAATTAATCACAACGTCCAAAGCGCCCCGGGCAGTATATGTTCGTACTCACAATCTGATATAGTCGCCGCTCGGGGAGGCTCCTTTCATGCAGAACTCTTACCTACATTATATGTGTGCTTGTAAAAAATGAATACGATATAGGAAAAGTCCCTGACAGTAGCTGGAAATAAGGAACTTGAAGGTCGAAATCAGTGGCGTGCTGTTGGGTAGACCCATTTCTGGCAGTAAACCAAAGCGGTAAATCAGTCAGTTAATGTTATTAGGTAGATAAAGTACAGCAAGTATATTTACTAGAGAACCAGAATCATTGACATAGCTCAAAGGATTAGCTCTCTGAAGTGGCAATGAGCTAGGCATGTCTGCCGAAGAATCATAATTGGTAAAGTAGGTGAGTTCTGGAGTGGAAGGCCGCGGTTTGGCTAACGTAGAGTAGGACGCTCTCCGGCCAGGTGGGATGACGATCTGCGAAAGGCCGCAGGCAGAAGCTGGATGCGGCAAGCCCAGGACAGGGCGCGATGGCATTCTATTTATGGGAGACCTAAATATATCCAGCAGTGGACTAATGTGAGCTGATGATGATGACAAAGTACACTTATATTAATAAAATTTCATACCTTTGTACGTTCATACACATGTCATTGGATCCAAATTTTACAACCGACGGAGCACACAATGTTGCCACACTATGAATACTGTATTAATGTTGCCCTGTTTTATTCATTTAACGTATTCCGCAAAGCTTGGAAATTCAAAATGGAAAAATTTATATTCATAGAGGTTGTCCTAACCTTTGCGCGGCTGAATATTTTCATTCCTATTACAATGTGCACTATATACGCCGTAGCATACACTTCGGAAACGTCTACGATAGTCGTAATATATTGCTTAGACATATTGGCTGTGAAAATAATCTATACTTTACAAGACACATTTTCATTTGTATTATGATATTAATGTTACGCCGTAGCAAATGCTAGGGAGATGTCTACAACAGCCGCAGTTATAGTTTAGTTACATTAAAGGTGTGAAAAAATTGATAGTTTACGAGACAACGTATTTTCATATCTTTTCCAATATTAACTCGCTACGCCGTAGAATGTGACTACGACAACCGTAGTATGTAACTGATACATACATACATATATTGAATATTGTGTGTGAAAAAGATCCATACGGTCGAGTGACGTATATGTTTATATAATGGGTGTATATATGCAGGACAAACTTGAAGTTGTAAAGTTGCGTTCATTTAAATTTTGTTTGCTTTGACACAATTAGTTGGGTGTCAAGGTAGCCATGTATCGAGTGTGTACGATGACTCAATATCTTCGTTTATATGAAGAGATGTTTATAAAAGGAAGCTGCTTTATTATACATGACTTTACCAATCATTTTACGTTTAGTTTCCAAAACACATAAAATCTAAAACATTTTAGTGGTCATTATACAATGACGTAAGTGTTGTTGTTCAAATAATCAAAACATTTAATTTATGATGTCATTATTAATTGTGTAGAGCACATTTTACTGCTTTATTAACTCGATAAAGATATACTAAAATAAGGACTTTTCGCAAATTACTAGCTGTTAAATAACGAGGGTTTCCTCTTTGAAATTCCGTAATTAACTTAACATAAATAATTACTGTTCCTTTAACTTTCGAAGGTCGATACGAGGTTTGAATTAGAGTTAATTTGAACAAAGTTTGGGTACAGTTGAATGTTTTATTATAAGTTAGAACACTGGTTAAGTGCACAGAGAGTTACGGGTTCGATTTTCAGGAAACTATTTTATTGATAAATTTTTAATATTCGTTTCATGTCTGGCTATGTATCTTTGTTTTCTTTGTCTGTGGCTAATACGATGCAGAATCATAATGTTTCATAATGTGATAATGTTCAGAATCATAATGTGATAAATTTTATATTTTATTAAATGAATTACCTTAATCTGAAGGTCCGAACAAAGCATACAGAATCCCATCCAAAATTCAATACTGATAAAGCAGGAGACGGGACCGCTAAAGTCATCTAATCTACTAAGTTGTATTGTAAGGTTGGTTATGTCCTCAAAATTCCTTTGTTGTCGTTATCAGCGAGCGACGTTAATTCTTATTGTTGGGACATTATTCTGACAATGAGGTTCAGTTGACTTACTACAGAAAATATGAGGTTCTTAAAAGGGCGTTTTATAACCCAATTCGTTTCGTTTCGTTCGTTTCGTTTCGACCCTTTTATCGTTCCAGTTGTTGGAACATGGGTCTCCTCTTAGAACGAGAGGGTTAAGGCCAAGTGCGGTTGGCAGACTTAACACGCCTTAGAGAACAATTTTTTGTTTTAAGAACTCGTAAGGTGTGCAGGTTTCCTCACGATGTTTTCCTTCACCGTTATAGCAAGTGGTATTTAAACTTAAAACGCACATTATTAAGAGGTGCGCGCTAGGGTTTGAACCCGGCCTCGCGAGTGAGAGGTCGAATTTCAAACCACAAGGCTATCACTGCCTAACGCCTTTTAAATGAGTGCTTCTATTACGTTAAACATAAGCGTATTAATTATATTAACGCGAACTCCATCCCGCGAGACATAAAATAAGCGGTAAACAGTGGGAGTACTGCACACCTCTGCCTACCCCTAGACGGAAAATGACGCGATGTTAAGTTACGTTGATTCCGTCTACAAGTAGTGGCAAGTTAGCTGTCGCCCTAGGTGTGAGGTGCGTTCGCGAGAATAGCAAATGCCATAGCGCGGGTGTCATATTACACTTCATAATACAGACACCCCCGGTCAATCCTGAACTGGGTTCAAGCGAGGTCATTAGGCTGTTATTTTTTTAATAATTTTATTTTGAGATCTATATGGCTTGTATGATGTTTTATTTTTAGATACGTAAACGTATCTGGTGAATCGTTGGAGTGTACTATACTCCTCTGCCTTCTTCTTCGGGGATTAGAGGCGTGATATTACGTTTATTATTATTATATGGTCACGCGAGGTCCCTTTAAGTGTAGACGGCTTTTAATATTATATTAGTTTACTGCTGGTTTCGGAAGACCAAGGGTCGGGTGGAGCGGCGCAGATTGAAGGAGACCTACTCGTATGTACAAGCGATCGACCTCCAGAGGCCGATTGGATTATAATTCTTACATTTAATTATTAATAAACGGTCATTTTATTTATGCCATATATAATAAATGTATGCACTCGTTGTTGGAACTGTGTAACTGTACAACTTAGTGACTTAGTGACATGTTATTATTAATAAATCATCACGACAGGTCCGCTACGACGCGAGCAGAACGAGTACGCTATATCCTGCAGATTTAACACACTTCAACGATACCGACGCTGGAAAGCGATTTTGTCGTACTTATCTCGAAAAAATGCGAATATTATAGGTATACGTATAGGTAGGTACATCATTCGATGCAGTATTTTTTCGAGATATGACAAGGTCGCTTTCCACCGTCGATATGTTCATCACTCTTCATACACGCCAGTTTCAAATACATCTACAAATTGACACCTTCATGTACTTTTATACAATAAAAAAGATACATTGACATGACAACGTCCCACAATGGAATAGGCCGTGAGCCTATTGCCATACACCATCCGGACTCCGAGCCACTATTAGAGAATCTAAATTAGAAAAACCTAAAAGTGCCCTACCCGAGATTTGAATCCAGGACCTCCCGATTGGCATTCGCTGTTGCAAGTTGCAACCAACACGACCAACGAGGCAGTCAATAAGAGTAGTAATTTTTACTACCTATTATTTTTTTTACACATGAAACTATTCGGATCTAAGCGTTTGATATCCGTATCGATGTGGCCAATGTTAACATATGTAGGTAGTGTTTTTGTTATTGTAACAGCTTTTCTACTTTTTTATAAATTCATGCGATAATTTTATCGTTAAGGGTAATAAATAGTTATTGCAGAAAATTGATATTACTTAGTCTAGTGGTGAGTTTATACCTACTCGTAATTGTCTATTTATACCGCAACTTAGTTAATTACAAATTTATTTGCATGAAGGGAGTCTATGTATGTAGCCATGCAGTTTGTCAGCCGTCTGGTTACCATAACACAGATCCTGTCTACTTTGGGATGAGATGGCCTTCATCAGACAAATACTCGAGCTCATATCACAAATGTTGATTTTGGGCGGGAATTGAAGCTCAACAGCTAGTTTCGCTACCCACTGACCCAACAGACCAGTTAACACTGTACACAATACATCATACATTTTGGGAGCCAACCCGTATAAAGTCTTCACCGTCTTCATAATTGTACCGCGATAACTTTAATTAGTTATACAACGCAATCTCGAGTTAAACTTTTAACAGGTCAAATTATTCTTTCGATACAATGCAGGCCGATAACGAATATAGTTTTTGTTACACTGTAATCTTTTGAGCTTTTGTAAATGCATTGCTTTATAAGGAGGTTATCTATTTGTCAATTGCCGTAATTATGATATGAGCGTCGTACGTTTCATATTAATATGTTGTACCTATTGTAAGTATATATGAGTTAGGTACCTTATTAATTTACAGAGACTTTGTTGTTCTTGCCAATGTAATGGTTTCGAGTTGAATGAACTGCTACTGCGTAATGTAGGTACATGTATGGTTCGTATAGGTTTCAAAAGTGTATGTATGAACATAAAATGAATGTGTATGAAGAGGGCAATGAAGCAGGTCCGGTCTGTTAGGATATTTAGTACCTACTCAGTGCTCTCTGCCTAGCTCGATAGGGATCTGTCGTGATTATATTAAAAGTAATGTCTATCGCATCGTCGTCATGAACTGTTGTATCGTCTCATTCTTGGACATGCGTCTCCTCATAGCATGAGAAGGATTAACTCTGCAGCCTTCCCAGCCTCTACATATTACCCATGTGTATTTAGAACCCACGTTATGCTATTATGTGCCCGGTATATGGCAATAGGCTCACCACCTATTCCATCGTGGGACTTAAAAGTAACTGGTGAAACGTGGGA
>DWDV01002298.1:0-11772 GCA_018245615.1 Mimoniades ocyalus
CGAACCACTACTAGAAAATCTAAATTAGAAAATTTTGTAGTGTTCGACCCGGGACCTCCCGATCGGCAGTCGCACTTGCAACAAACACGACCAACGAGGCAGTCAAATATTATAAGATATGTCTTATTTTGTAGACTTTAACACTAGTAATGCATATTTCTCCGTTATAAATTTCTATGATTTTTTTTTGGAGAAGTCAGTTGTTTTAAATAACCTTAAACAAGTTGCGACTCAAACCTAACGTAAAATAAGTTTTCAAGACTAGCTACAGTTTGGTCGATACTAATCTTAAATTATAGGTATCATTCATAAACTTTACAAAATGTATATACAATGAACGAAATCCAAGGTTTTCTTGTGCCTTATCAATTTGCCGGGTTAAAGTTGAGGCTAAAATAACTTACGATTTCAATACTGATAGTAGGTACGAGATACGTGTACGTGGCTCCGATGTAAGACTTGTAAACATGTTCACTTTGTCCTCGTAGGTAGGTAGGTACTTATATTGATATTTTTGTCACATATTCACAGTAGGTTTCTTACGAGATAACCGGAGTGCACGGGGTGTCGAATATCTCTATCGAGTCGAGTCGATAACCCGCCGAGCTTCTCTCACATCCATCCACTATAGCCGACTGGTCTGTTCTTTCAATAATTAGCGACTCTGTTTTCTTACGAACCTTATGGATTTATTTCCAAAACAGGAAAAATGTTTGTATGATGGGCATGACTAGATATATATTTTATTTGGGTGTAATTATTCAGGTAGGTATATATTTCGTAATTATGTAATTAGCAGCTGTCAGGTCACAGACGTCTTCCTTAGGCAGGCTCGTGAGTGGTCCTGTGATGTTCAGTCGCATTGTTCACATTTTCATTAACTAACAGTAGCGCCGCAGCGTCACGGCAGGGTCACTTCTGACGCAATACTTTGGTTACTTACTCAATTCCTCGCTATAGCTACATAATTAAGCGATATATTAAAATACAAACTCATGTGTAGCGTTGACGGCTAATGACATTTAATGAAGCAAGACTCGGTGGACATTGACTTGATGTGGTATGTATTAAAATATTAATGAAAGTGACGCTGTTTGGAGTACCAACATGTCTCTGATATGATAGTAGTGAGTGTTGACTGCAGGAAGATATAAACGTCAGATCGTGCTGCATCTCACTACTTTTGAAAGAAAGAAAAAAGTACCTTTATTCAAGAATAAAATATAGCACATGCACAAAATACATTAAGAATATTTACCAAATACAAAAGAAAAAAAAACTATACAAAAAACAATAATAACAATCACAACCAAGAACATATTGAACTTAAAATTAAAAAAAGTGAAAACGAAAAAAATAAAAAATAAAAATGTGCTGTAAAGATTAGGTATCCTCTAAAAGGACGGACACAGCATATGCCGCGATCATGTGACCACGACGCTGATTTTCAGTCCCGCCCATTGGCATGAACAACTCAGACAGAGCTGTTACACGTGAGTTGCGTTCAATACGTCATTGATAATAACAAGTTAAAAAAATATAAAAAATATTTATATGAATTAAAAAAAGATTTTCACATGTCTTATTATACCTAATTTTATTCACATTTATTTTTATTTATGCGTTGTAAGTCCTATCAGCTGCCGCCACACGATCAATGCTTAAGGAATCACACCATAAATTACCAAATCATATTGTCCTAATACATTCAGCCTAATTGTTTGAAATAAAGCATTATTCAATTATTGCATTCTTCCTGGATCAAATTTATTTTATATTTTACTTTAAAGCCACTAGTTTTGAGTTTTCGCAAACTTCTACGTCATAAAGAACATAATCAATTAATATAGATTAAAAATAAACTTTCGTTAACTCATTAATATTGTTATGTTGAAAATGGAGAGCAAAAGACAGACAATTTAAAGTAGGCGTGTAATAATAACACATAATAAACAACGAGTTGTCGACGTGACTGCCGAGCGCAACGTCTTGGGTCCAAATTCCGAGTCAAGCATTATTGGATTTTTCTAACTTAGATTTCCCATGCTCAGAGTCTACTCGTAGATACGTACCCGGTGTATGCCAATAGACGTAGGTGGACTAAACCTAACTGGTGAAACGTGGGAGTGTATTATGCTACTCTGCCTACTTATTCGGGGTTTACAGGCGTAATGTTATGTGTTAACTAATTGTTCTCAGTTAGGTGTACAAAGCATGATATAACAGCAAAAATATGACATCACGCCTATGTCTTACCCCGAAGGTGTAGCAAAGGAGGGTATTATACTCCCATGTTAGGATTCATACTCAGGTATGTATGCATATACCTATATAAAGAGATAACGCGAATGGTGTGCCCGTACGCTGGATGTAATATTGTACACTGGGCGCTCCCCGCGGCAACACCGCAATACTGACGGTTCAGTACGAGATTGTCAGTGTCAGATAAGAAATATTTGACATTTTTATACATTTAAGATGTTTTACCATTAATAGTTAATACAATTCATTCAGCAACTTAGATGCAAATAATACACAACCATCAAAAGATAACAATTTAATTCACTAGTATTCATAGACGATTATAAGTATTTAATAAACACATACTTTTTATTAGCATCGACAATACTGAGCGCGTGTTTGTTCAGAACAATTAGACGAACGGTAAACGAGCGGACAAGACGTTCCGTCTGACTTCATCTCATGGTGCGCGCGCGTCGTAGAAATCCACTTAATTTTTTTATAACGCGCCAAAAAAACTTCAAAAGGTTGGCAACCCTAGAGCAGAACTCGATATTATCTATTTTCTTACCTTTTCGACAGTGGAACCACCCATGTAATCTTTTTTGTATTAAGTAAAGCGAAGTCCGAACGGAGTAAACTACATTTGCTTGAGCATAGCGAAGCGAGTTGCCTCACTCAACTCTTTCTTAGTGGAAACACTACATATAATGAAATTTGTTGCGAATTAAAAGGGCTCCGTACGGAGTCCGTTCCGTTTGCAGTGGTAGTCCGAAATAAGACTAAATAAAAAATGATTTCAACAATTTAAATTTTTATTTATCAAAATTGCTGGAAGTTATATAAAACAATTTATTTTGAAAACAAAAACATTAAAGATTGTGTGTATTCTTAAATGAATTTCTTCTCAATAATAATATTTTCTCATGGCGACATATTTAACGTGCCTACCCCAATACCATCAAGTGAACAGAAATGTAATCTCAATACTTTTATGTTATCATCACCTCCACGTAGTATCTATATTGGTGTACTATCACAAATATATATGAAATATCTGACAATATATAATGCAGAACTATATGCTGGATGGATTATTATAATTTGGCAAAGTTATAAGTCCCATTTCTGGGTTCAAATACCCGGTCGGACGCTAATGGATTTTTATACATTAGAATTTCTATTCAAAAGTTCTAATAGTGGCTCCCAGTCTGGTATTGTGTCCGGTATTCTATAGTGGGACGTAAACGTTACTGGTGAAACGTGAGAGAGTACTACACTCCTCTGCCTATCTCTTCGGGGATTACAGGCGTAAGTTGTGTGTTGTGTTTATATCCAATTTGTAAAAAAATGTAGATTGTTCCTATGTACAAGGTTCGCTTTTGAATTTATTACTACGGTAACACCATTTACTCCAGTGTAGTGGTCAAATTTTTAACGTTCAGTTTCAGCCGGTCTCTCATCTGTGGGTCGAGATCACGGCGCCTTCCTTGTCGTTGAGGTTGCCAAGAATTCAGAAGATAAAAGCTTTATTTAACCCTGACCTTCCCTACGGAATACTGCTATACACGAGGACGCAACTCCTCTATATGAAATCAGCATCGTAGATAATAATACATTTAACAGATATAAATGAATAATTTCAAAAGGTTTAAATTGGTTAACAATTTAATTCATTAAAATTCATTAAATTAATTTAATTAAATTTAATAAATTCATTCATTCATTAAATTAATTTTTATTCATTAAAAAATAAAAAAACATATTTGGCAATTAAAAATCTTTGTATCTCATTATAAGTAAAACTACAATGTTTTTTTATGAGAATAAAGTTCTTAAACCTAAACCTAAAACTACCCTTACCAACCCATCCGGATTATTTGAGCCCCTACCCTTAATTTCTAATTTACAACGCTCCTATAATTTTGATTTTCTTACTTCTTTGCTTTTAAGACGCCATAAGTCCTGAAAATTGACACAATGAAATATTCATTAGATTTTAGTGCACCATCTTATTAAGTTTGTAAAAGATGGTTTCCATCGTGACCAGTCTCTAAGTGCCTCACTGGCAAATCGGAGCGCAGAAGTCCTCAGACTCATAAATGGGGGTGGCTATGTGTATTTAAAGGCAGGGGAAAGCTAGTGCAAGTCGTCTTGATAAGATCACCAGCGATCGGTGACCTGGAGAAGGCAGAATATCTGGCTGTCAGTTTAGAAAGCCAATGCTTCCCAGACGAAATACGTACTGAGTTGAATCCTCACCAAAATGGTCTTCTAAGATAGACCATTTTGTCTTTGTCCAATGTGAGAGCATCACCGACCTGTGAACCACTACAGTCCATATCCCTGCATGAAATGCAAATATTAATAAAACAGATGCCGGACGAAAAAGCCCCCGTCTTCGGCGGAATCTCAAACAAAGTAATGAAAAGATTCCCCCTTCCTTCCTTGTTGTAATCTTAGTGTTCATCTTAAACGCCCTTCTAACATTCAGTATTTTCTCAAACTCTTGGAAAGAAGGCGACGTAATTGAAATTTACTAACCGAGTAAACCGAGGATCCGACCGGTAGTTACAGACCCGTTCGTTTACTTACCATTCTGGGGAAATTAAATGAGCGACTGAATCTGAATAAGCTCAAATCTTTTACTGTTGCGAATAATCTTATCCCAGACGAGCTGTTCGGGTTTCGACCCGGACACTCTGCCGCTCACCAAGTGCACCGCCTCACGGAGCATGTTCTGACGGGCTTCAATCATGTCAGACGGAGACCCCCGGAAGCCCTCTTCTTAGACGTGGTAAAGGCCTTCGACAAAGTCAAGCACAGTTGCTTGTTGTATAAGCCACACTGTCAAGATACCAGACAGACTCAATGCGATTATACGAGATTACTTGTCGAATCACCAGTTCCGCTACAGAGTTGAAGGCTCACGGTCCTCCCCGCGCTCCATAATGGCGGGAGTCCCTCAGGGCTTAACATTATCCATTCCCCTCCATACGCCGTACAACATAAGCGATATCCCCAGACACCTCACGGAGCAACTAGGTGTGTTCGCGGATGATTCTTCTTTAACACCCACCCGAATCTTCTACGCATGACAAAACAACTCCAGGGTGCAACCAACGCCCTCAGCGATTGGTTCAGTAAATGGAGAATAGACGTTAACCGGGATAAAAGTGCAGCTGTCTGCTTCCATAAGAGGCAGTTCAGAGTAGAAAAGCCCGGTCGCACTTTGCGTTCTATTCAAATGTTTAATAAACCCATCCTCTGGTCTTAGGAGGCTAACTACCTGGGTGTCACATTAGATACGCGCCGATCGTTCCATAAGGAAATTCATAAAGTAAAAAACAAGACTACGTTTGTCTTAGGGCGTCTATACTCTTTACCCTCTTACAGGATGAGTAACAAGAAGAGTAAGATGGCATTTTGCTCGAAAGTGGGTATGTACACAGCCCGTATCAGACTAGTTGTGACCTACGACAGTTGTGATCTTTGCACACGTTAAATCAATAGATATCCTTCAAAAATTACAAAAGATCATGCGCAGAATGGCAGAGCACCCTTCGTTCCTGCACAATGTAGATAGATAGATCCATAGGGATCTCCAACTAGACACAATAGACAAGAAGAGGCAAGCCGTGAGCGACTTCGAGAAGGCCGACTACCACCCAAATAGACTCATAAAAAATAAAATCTCGTACGCCCGTAGACTATTGGGATAATGACTCTTCAGGAGATCGAAACACGTAACAAACGACCCAACGAAGGCATTTATACGCACCGTCCCCGCCGGAGAGGACGACGACGCCACGTGCACGTGCACGGAGCGTGCAGTGCCCGCGCCCCCCGCGCCCCCCGCGCCCCCCGCTCACCGCGAAGTCCAGCTGCAGGCCGCGGCGGCGCATCTCCGCCTCCACCTCGCGCACCACCACGTCCTGCGGCGAGCCGCGCACGTCCACGCAGGGGCAGGCGCTGCTCGCGAAGTGCGCCGAGATGCACTTGCGGTACCTCTGCCGACACGCGCACGAACCTTCAACTCTCGTTTGCATGTTACTTGAACGCTTGTGCACAAATAATATCTATACGTCTATACAGATAAATAAAGTTGGAATGTCTGTTTACAATATTAAAATAAATTCCACGCGGACGAAGTCGCGAGCACGGCTTGTACAATATATAACATGCCTCCTCTTCATGTATCGACAACTATGAAAGCTATGTGACTGTCTCGTTGGTCTATCTGTTGCTAGGGCGACCGCCGAGGAAGAGGCTCCGGGACGAACCATCCGCTCGGGCGAAGTATTACTGGGCTTTTCTATCTTGAAATGACTAACGGGAACTATGCATCTGGATTTGTGCTCAGTATATAGGCTGACCCCGTATTTGTGGGACGCAGATATAACAACTGATGAAAAGTACTATACTCCTACGTCTATCTCTTAGTCTAGATACAAAAAAATAAGAGTAAAACCTGTGAGGCGTTAGCTCCTGAGCCGTGGATGATGTAAGGGTGGAACAAAACCGTGTCTCCCGGACTCATGTCTAAGTGCACCCGCTTGTCTACGGGCGCGACGGTCTCGTCCAGGATGCCGTGGTACAACTTGAGAGCACCCTGTGTTAGAAGAAACTACATATATGTATACTTGTCTGCAAGATTACTTCCGTGACACGTCTAATGTTGCAAAAGACCACTGGCGACGGCTACCAAATATCATCAAGGAGCTCGTTTATCAGGTATGATCATCTTTATAAGCAGTCCCAAACGAGTATCAAAGGGGTCTGGGATCTTTACAGAAACATGTAGGTAATTTCTGTCAACCCCTGTAAGGAGATAAGCATGTGACTATGTACGCAGTAGTAGAGAACGTACCGGAAAGTTGCCATGTTCGTACAAAATGCTAGGCTTGTGCGAGCCCGGAATGATCCAGAGGCTCCCGTTCTCCGTGCTTACGTCATCTATGGCCGTCCAAGTGCCTATTATTTTGTCCGCGGGCCGTAGTGGAAAGTAGTGCAAGTCCTGGAAATGCAACAGAAATATGTTGGCACACATTTTACAGGTGAAATAATGACAAGACAGACATACATCGTAAATGTTGATTGAGATACACGTGCCCAGGGGACTGAGAGATATTTATCCTTACCGAACACGTAACAACAAACTTATACAATCCAAAATGCATGGTTTTGAGCATAGATGCACGGTTGCTTGTCTTGCAGTTTTTTATCGGATACATTTCGGACAGTGCACAGAACAGCTCGATATTTGGGTTCTACCTACTCTGTTCTGCCATCGGACGTCTAGACGTACCGCAGGATACTAAACACATCTTATAGAGACCTCTGAGCAGGACGACACGGTTCACTAAATCGTTTCTGCTATAGACGGCGAAAGAATTAAATTTCCTGATGGTGTAAATTTTTCCCGTTTCATATAATCTGAATTAGTCCAGACAAGAGTGAACAGGCAGCCTCTAGACGCGCGTGCTGAACCCTAGGCTTCGTCTTGTTCTTCATCAGGCGAGACAGCAGTCACACGCGAGCTTGTTGCTAAATAACAAAATGTGCATTTTATTTGTATTTCGAATGTTTTATTTATATTTTCAACAGACTTCAAAAAAGGAGGAGGTACTCAATTTGTCTGTACTTATTTTCTTATGTTTGTTATCTCATAAGTTTGGACTGGGTGAACTGATTTTGATGATTCTTTTTTTATCGATTCTTTATGTAGTCCCATTATATTTGGTCTAGTTCTGGCAATGGCATCCATGACAAAACTATATAATAGTCTTAAATTTGCATTAAAGTATATGAGCGACTAATGGACAAATAATTCAATATCACGCCAACCGATTTCGATGATTCTTCTTTCATTGGAAAGGATGTATTTCAAAGGAAGTTTGATAAGAGTTTGCTTAGTTTCTGATTATAGGATCCATGACAAAGTAACGGAACTTTTCAATTCTTAGGAGCAAATTAACGATACTTGGCCGAATCTTTTGTAGGTTATCCGGATATGGTCAAGTAATTGTTGTAATCGAATATGACTATGAATCTCGTATATAAATATGATCAATGGAACTCCACGAGTTGAGATAGGCGTCTCTCCCTAACTCGAGCACGTTAAACTAGCCATATTTCACACTCGAATGCATCGAGAATTGAAAATAACAAAGCAAAGAAAAACAATAGTTTTATTGATATTTATCATTTACATGGGATTGTAAGCTATAACACTTACTTTAAAAGAACTGTGAATTAAGGGGTTAAACAGCACTGTCTCATACGAGCAGCGCATTTAGTAGGTCTACCCATGTTCAGACAAATTAATGTACTTCAGATTCACTAAAAAAAATAAAAAAAAACCAACATTAAAAAAAAACTATTCTAAAACAAATTAATTTGCACAAAAAGTAAAAAAAATATATAATCAAAGTCAAACAAATTTCAACGTAATTATAATTTAGGTACAATTATTGTGATTTTTGTACTCGGAGTCAGGCAAGATCTATTATTAAAATGAAATACAACTTGTCTATGAAAAAAAAGTACTTAATACCTTGCTATTATAAATATGAAACTAGTTTTTTCAAAGTTTGCAGGATATCTTTCATTATAATTTAATTGTGAAATAATTCCAACCTGATGCGGAGGGTGCACGGAGGTCCCAGGGGGTTTGTTGATGAACATGCTGTTGATCACCATGATGTTCTCGTCGTTGATCAGCTGCGACACCGCGTCCAGGAGCAGCGGGTGTTCACAATAATCCAGGAACACTTCCGTGAAGTGGATGTCTTGTAGCTAAAATGTAAGTTTCCATCTTAACTGTGACGTGTGTATTTGTATGTTACCTGCGAGTTCACATTGATATTCCACTGCTTTATTAATGTACATATCATAAATATGTGATTGGTACTGTACGTATTATGTAAAAAAAGTTAGGTTATCAGACCGGTATTGTAAAATTTACAGTGTATGTGACAGGCATAAAAATAAGATAATCATTGGCAGTGGACAGATAAGGTACATGAGATTTTTATGATAATTGATGATCAGTAATTTTTATGATATTTTTCGCGTTACCAGATTTACTCATTGTATTTATTTTAATTACAGCGACTGTTATCAAAATGGGGAAAGCCGCAGCCGCAAGTTTATTAATGTTTAGTCAGGCAGATTACGGCAGCCAATGTCAGCGCCCAGACATGAGCATGGATGATTACGAAAACGGAACGATACTTTTTCTAAAAAAATCTTGAAAATCAAACTTCCAATCGCCACAAAATAGAACGAAACACTATGTTACAAGCCGAGAGTGTTCTTTGGCGGGAGCTACGCTGCTGCTCCTTGACATTTGCTAAAGTTTGCAAAAGACGGCCTAATCATGATTGGTTATATTAAATACAAGGTCTGGTCAAACGTAAGCATGACTTTGGAAATTATGACCCCCTCCTGCCCTGTCTGAGTACATAAGATTCTTGAAACCTTTCCCCTCTATTCTTACGTAACATTCCATTTCGTTTTTCAAAATAGTAAAATGTTGTTAGAAAATATCAGTTACTCTAAAGTTATAGTATCTTATTGCTGTCAGCTACCATAATCATTATATTATTAGATAAATGTAATATATTTAATAGATAAATAGATAATAACAGCTCGTCCTAATACGTCTTTTATACTCACTTGACCGCGCGATTTGAAAGAAAAAAAGAAGTAAATGTAATATAAATGTAAGAACGCGTTAAACTCCCCCCCCCCCTCCTCTGAAGTAAGGATATTTAGAGATCCTACCAACTCACCTCCCTTTCGGGACCTTTTCGTATTTAATGAATGGCTCCTTTCGAGAAATATTTGTCTACCATACAAAAAATTTATAATATTTATAAAATAATTCAAATGTGCTTTGTCAACATCATTTCTTCCCAAAATTGTTGATTTCTTTTAATATTTGAAATAGTTTACATACTTTCCATTCATGTCACGTTCATTTTTGCCACACTATACGTATCTTGCATAATAGTATCGGAGTGTAAATTAAAGTATTTTTAAAGGCTTGTTTCTTTCAATAAATACATAATCATTATCGCATCGTTGATTATTGAAATATCTTTAAACCTATTGTGTGTATAATTTTCACACATTAATAAAAAGTCCAACGATATTATTGCGGATCAAAATCGGTTAGTCCGCACCTATACAGCAATCGAACAGACAAACTGCCGCGCGCGGCGCTAGTAGTAGCGTAAAATACCTAAAACAGCTCAGCACCGAAATGTAACAGCCCTCTTAAAACCCTACAGTAGCCCCAATCATCGGTGCGTAATAGGAAGTTATAAAGATGATGAAATCATGACTACAGCTTGAATTCTATACTAATCGGTTGAATTTACTCAACGCGTCAAGGTCAGACAGCGACCGAGGCTCCGTAAAGTTAAATTATACATACGTAAAAAAAATTATATTCAAGTTATATAACTAATGATATGCGAATTATAATGATAATGGTGGGTAGTATTGATTAAAGGTAATTAAAAACGCTGGCCGCTCCGTTGTGCTGGCATACATACCTATTAATTGACTAAGGAGTTAACTAACAATACCCGTGGTTATTTTTTAATGCACCATAACGAGTATTTTGGTCTTTTGCGACGCACTTTACGCTGTGAAATCTGATTTGTTAATTCCGACTTCACTTATGGTGATTCGAAAACTGTCGGTAGATGGCTACTAAACGAACCCCAGTTCCAGCAGTTTAATAACACATTACATGCAGGGCATCGCGACTAATTCTTTATGCATTGCAGAAAGAATATGCGAATGTAATCATTATCAGTTGTAGGCCTCGAAGGCAAAGAGTTAATACTTTGCCAGACAATATCCATCTGTTAACGGTAAAAATACCTCTCCCGCAGATAACGATCAGTTCCCGTAAAAGGTAGGCCTTCCCGCATGTAATGTAATAAGTGAAATAAGACGCTCCTCAAGATACATATAGATACCTAACAATGAGATCTATGAATTACGGTGCGGGCCAAATGTGAATAACGTAACATCACGCCTGTAATCTCCGAAGAGGCAGGCAGAGGAGTGTAGTACATTCACACGTGTCATCAGTTACGTTCACGTCTCACTATGGAAGTCTATTGCTATATAGCGGGCACAAAACCCGAGCCACTAAGTACTTAATATTTTCACTATAAAATCTAAGTTAGGTTGTAAGTTATAAAAATCCAATAGTTTCCGATCTGGGATTTGAACCCAGGACCTCTCGATTGGCAGTCGCTCGTGCAACCACTAGACCAAGTGTGAATAATGCTAGAAATAATGTTATGTCAACATATTTGAAATTATGAAGTCATCAGTGCAGCGACGTCAAGAACCCGGGACTGTTCCTTTTTTTTGTTTACGGGGGGGAAACCTTCAAAAGCTACCCTTTACCCTGGGAGAGATACCGGGTTATGTGGGACTTTTACCGCACTGAAACCCCCTCGGTGGCCTTTTTCAGCGCTAATAGGAGGCGTCCGGGATTTCCTG
>DWDV01002299.1:0-11772 GCA_018245615.1 Mimoniades ocyalus
CCCGAATCCTTAGATATAGAATAAGATTATCAAAGAAGAGACGTTCAGTTTTGTCTTTTTAATTATTGCGTTTAATAAGACTGCGTGACTGTAATATAATTATAATACAATCACAAAGCTGAATACGTAGAAGAGACAAAGCTAGAGCTGTTTAGTTAAGGAGCGGAGCTTAACCTGTTGTGGTCATGGTAGGTAGCTACCCGAGACGGGGTAAGTCACAAAGTGTTGTAGCTCTAGGTAGTAGGTACTGTTGTAATTCTACCTGAATTTAAAGTTATACGGTCGCAGCACATCTCCATCCATAGATAACAGCACAGTTTCCCTTTGTTTTTGCGTTTTTTAAATGCATTTTTGGTTTTATTTTTCGTTTTGTTGCTAGATTTTCATGTGTTGTGTTTTTTTATTGTATACTTATGTGTAGTTTGTGATATAATTATAGTATTATTGGTATTAAGAAATTTCATTTGTTTGTGATTGTAAATATACCTACTGGTATCAACGTGGGTACTTTAATGATATTGAACACAAGATTTTATATAACTGTTTGTTCTTTTGGTTATTAGGTTATTTCGGTTATTTCGGTTATAGAATTGAAACATTTGTTGTACCTAATTTTATTTCTATTCTAAATTACGAAAATGCAAATAGGTCAAAAGTTACTAAAATGCAGTTAGGCTATTCTGGTTCTGGCAACCTCATTTAATTGTTTCAGGTGTTGCATTGCAGAGGTTAAGGTAAGGTTGTGTCTTTTATAACTTAATTAGTTAATTTTATACCCTTATGACCATATAGAATTAGTTGGGTATGAGTATAAGATTTGGGCATGTAAGAATGGGATGAAAGAATAAACGAGATGTAAGTAAAATGCTTTGTACTAAAGTGAGTATTACTGTAAAAATGAGTAACGGCATGTAAGAATTTAATTTTTTAAAGATGATAATAAATACAAGGCGTTTGTTGATGGATACTAAAAGTAGGTAAAAAATTGATCTCAGACGTTTGCATGTAATTATCATCATCAGCCTCTTGCAGTCCACTGCTGGACATAGGCCGTCCTTAAAGGGACATGCCCATAACCCCCACGCTGGGCATGCCGGTTGGGAGTCGCACAGCAGAGCTCTAACGTTTGCATGTAATGTAAAACAAGAAATCAGCTAGCAGTCAAGTGTCATGCAACTTGTACGTGATTGTTAAACATTGAAATGGTTACGATTTTGAACTCTTCTGATTATGCCAGCTCAACATTTTCATTGTCCAAGACATTTGGGACACATGTATTAGAATGTAATCGTAACTAAATTGACTGGCTCGTTATTGCACTGAGTAGTGAACCTGACTGCTGAACTGGAAGTCGACGGTTCGATTCCGACCCGAGTTAAATATTTTGTTATGAGCCCAAGCGTTTGTGTATGGAGACGTTTTAAGACGTTTATGTATTTACAAATATTAATCATAATCAAATTTCATCATAGATAGGGCTTGCTAGGACCCGCTCCAACTTCCAACGCAAAAGCATAATAGGAAAAAAGCAATACGCAAAATGTTTCTCGGAAAATCCTTTTCGTTTAGTTAATTTCATTGCCCGCATATTTAAATGTCCATTCCTTTTTTCCGGATGAGCAAAACCAACTGGGAGCCGTCAAAAACGCCTGATGAGGCGGACGGCCTGTTCAACTTGTTTTTGTCGTCGAAGTAATTTTCCGCCCGAACTGACCGTCCCTATGACACAATAACTATAAACTTAGATATGTATGTACTTACATAGAGGTAAATATGTGAAAGCAATTTCAGATCGCAGGCGATGTTTATAGTTAAACAACCCTGGACGCAATTAGCTCTTGGACAGGATACCACTTGTGGTTTGACTGCCTCGGATGTCGACATCGTGGTTGCAAGCCCGACTGGTTATCCAAAGGTCCTGGGTTCGAACCCCGGGTCGGATACTATCGGATTTTTCTAACCATATTTTCCTAGTAATTCTGGATTTGTGCACGGTGTACGGCAACAGGCTCACCTCCTATTCCCTGATGCAACGCATAACGTAACTGGTGATACATGGGAGTGTACCTACTGCAGTATACTCTTCTGCCTACCTCTTCGGGGATTAAATGCGTGATGTTACACGACTAATAGCAAATTTTTATGTGAATTTCCGCGCTTCGGAGGACGGAATAAGCAATCGTTTTACAAACTACAGCTACAAACTTTAATTATTACGCAACATCACATCCATAATCCCCAAAGGAGTTGACAGGGGACTGTAGCGCACTCCTCTGCCTACTGGAAATAGAGTAATGGAACTAAACAATTATGCGCATTACATTTCTAGTTAAACTTCTAAGGAACAAGTTGATATTTTGTAGAATAACACTAAATTCACTCTCCTACATATTAATCATAGCGACATCTATTATCAGTATTGAAAATTTGTAAGCAAATGCAAAGTAATAACGATAGTAGCGCAACACGAGGCAAAAAAACTGTAGAAAGTAACATTTATAAGCTCTTATGTAATTTGATTACGCCTAGCACAATTTTATGTAACGTATCAAAATAGGATAAAATACTATAATTTTAGGTCTAGTCCAGAAAAAAACTATAATTTTTATAACTATATGTATGTATGTATAAAAATACTATAATTTTTATAACTATATGTATATTAAAAATGCACTAGTTATTACAATAATACCTATGGTGATCGGCAAAACAAGCGTCATAAAAAAAAGCTGACAACTTTAAGATTAAATTAAATTACAACTTTCATACATTTCATACTTCTTTTTTAATTTTTGTGAAGTCAATGACAGATTACAGTTATAGAATTTATGTAAAATTATTTTTCTGTAAAAAAAATTAAGTTCATGGTAAGTACTGATTCTTAAATTTATACCATTGCATTTTCAGTTTCTTTAATTTATCGTTATTTTTTAACATGTTTCTGTCAACAGATTTTTAAAAACTGCACTCGTCCCTAAACGACACGACGCCCTATTGGTCCACGTTGCTAAGTCGATGTCGCAAATAAAGATTTCTGCTTCTACGAGAATGCACTTAATTTTCAAAACACCTCTTCACAATCTTACCTTATTTTTGGCAGTATTTAATAACGAGAAAGAAAATAAAACTACGCAATTAATTAAATATTTTATTAATATAACGATAAAAACGTTTTATACATATATGTTCATATACAAATAAAATAATTTAAAAATTTCTTTTGCTCAAATATATTGCATAATAATCTATATAAATATATGGAATCAACTACAACATAATACATTGTGAGTCTATTAATATTACTCTTACATTAGTAACATATTAAAAATTAGGGAAAATATATTTATAAGCAATATTGTTGGTCATTCCTAATTAAATAATCACAAGAAATTTTAAAATTAATTTTCCAATGAGCAAAATTACTAATATTTTCACAATTGCGACCTTTTACCATAGATAATACAAGCTCTGTCATTATTTCTTTAAAAATAAATAATTCAACATAATATTACTGGCTTACTGTAAGGGCTGATTAAATTCAAATTTACAAAAAACAATAATATGTACCTACATTTCAACACTCAATGTGGCTGAGTACTGAATCTGTTGAATCGTAGTAAGAAATACGAATAACAAAAAACAACTAATCAATAAATATTATTACAACATGCAGAAATTAACATGGCTCCGGCTCCGCCTACCAATACCTCCAGCTCTCAACTTCGCCTTCCACGGGTCCTCACTATTACGTCACCGTACCAAGGAGCTTGGTGAACTCCTGCACGTTATACATTATGTTACTTCACTGCCGGCTACATAGGATAAAGGAGTAAGTACACTTATGCATATAATCGGAAATATAAGACAAGACAGAATTGCCACATACTCGTATATGACTATCTACTAAGTTACCTGATGTTAGCGAATCCGCCATCACCTTTAGAACTTATGGTAACAATTTATATGTTAATGTGTCTGCCATAAACTTCAGAGTACAAAAATATGTTACAGTCTGAAATATACGTTGCTATGGTTACAAGCAAAAACCTACACAGGACACATTTCATACTAATTCCATAATTCAGTTTCTTTGTTTAATAACAAAATAATCTATATATCGTGTTAAATTTAATATTGCACGTTTTTATATCTAACAAATTATTCAATGCCATATACATATCTTAGCGTATTTTTTGTTAATACAGTCCACAAACTCTGTTAGCTGGTAGTGCCTTGTCTGAAACAAAAGAAAATATGACATAGATAAAGGATATTTTTGTTATTTAAACACTTACAGCGCAAAACCTAACTATGTAGATCAGTCATACAAAGCCTTCTACAAGGGTGCGTTGTGTCCAGCAGTGAACATGAATGAACACAATGGAGAACATGGAGATGCCATTGAACACACATATTGTAAGCATTAAACCCGCACATACTGCCTCAATGGTCGTGTTGGTTGCAAGTGCGACTGCCGAACGGTAGGTCCTGGGTACGATTCCTGGGTCGGGCACTACTAAATTTTCTAATTTAGATTTTCTAAAAGTGGCTCGGAGTCTATGTGCCCGGTGTATGGCAATAGACTCACCACCTATTCCATAATGGGACGTAAACGTAACTGGTGGAATGTGGGTGTGTTCTACATTCCTCTGCCTACCACTTCGGGGATAACAGGCGTGATGTTACGTTACGTAAACCCGTACATAAACAGGACTCTGACACAACTTAAATCATTCACACTGAAGTCAAGTTCAGCAACATTACAAACACATGGTAATATACTAACCAATCATCTTCGGGTATGGCAAGTTCAATGTATCCATTATATGGATGAACTCCTTCAAGGTTTTGGTTAATCTCGGATTGTATTTCTTCTCCTCCCAAACGGTGGTAGCAGTTTGCCCTTTGTAGTCGTGCGCGGGGTAAAGAGTGTAATGCTCGGGCAATGAGAAGATCTTCTTGTGAACAGATTCATAGAGCTTTTCAGAGGAGCCTTCCTGGAAGTCAGTGCGGCCACAGCCCCGGATCAGTAGCGCGTCGCCAGTGAATGCCATTCCCTGAAATCGTTTCGACAGAGTCAATTTGTTTTTTAGTATAATATAATATGTAACTATTGTTATAAAACGCAAGTGTCTATATGTTAGATATTTTACTGTAAATAAATGTTATTTTTACTTTAATTAAAGCATCTGTGCCATTATACATCACAGACTGTGGTAGAATAGTAATGTGATAGTAATATTCTTAAGTATCTGAAAATGAGAGTGGTTAGGGCCAATTTTGTCACTAACGTTTAGTGTTTGGATCAGAACAATCACCACTAAGACAAGGAAAGGAAGAAAGAATATATTGTACAATGAGATTATTACCTGATCATGGCAAACATATGTGAGGCAGCCGTTAGTGTGCCCAGGTGTGGACTGAGCCAGCAGCTCGTAGGCCCCGAACCGGATTACCTCACCATCATCAATGTACACGTCAGCTTGGGCACCTGACGCCTTGCCTATGACACTCTTCGTTCCTGGCAGGATGGACTTGAGCTTGCCCGTACCAGTTATGTGATCCGCATGCATGTGAGTGTTCACTGAAAAATATAAACTTTTTGGCGTATTTAGTGCACCCAAATTAAATTTTAAATCAACCTTACATTAAAATGATCAATAAAAATAAATTATAATAGGTATTAATAAATTGGCAGATTTCCTTCAGTAAAACATTTGTTTTTTACCGCTTATTTTTCCTTCTTCTTCTTGTGTGTGTAAACTTCTACTTATTAGTGAAGTGGTTGTCAGAAATTATTACAAGATGTTTAAATTACATCGCCTTACTCTCTTCGCCTTTCTCTCTCGGCTCTTACTGTGCCAATTAAAGCCCAAAAATCTAATATTATTGTGGGTTGATATATAAATTTTTTAATTTACTCTAATTGCACTTGTGACAATGGACAGACTTTTAATATAACTGCATAAAGAAATATGAAAGAATTACAAATCGGTATTTATACGACACGAGACAAAGCTCCTTGTTAAGGTTTATCCACACATACCGCTGGGTTCGGTAAGCGGTCATGTGTGGGTCCACCTTTATCTTCCGTGAATATGATTAATCGTAAGGCATATCTTATCTTACCGGCATAAACAAGTTTGAAGTCGAGATCCTTGACCAAGGTAGCGTCTCTCTCGGCGTGTTCCATCACAGGGTCTATGAGCACTGCCTCGCGAGACTTCGTGTCGCCCAACAAATATGTGTAGGTACTACTGACAGTGTCGAACAGCTGGAAATAGCAATAAGATCCAATGAGAAATTGAATGTTTGACATATACCACCGTACGATGAAAAACATTTTTGACATGGATAGAATTCATTTCTATTATTGTCGAATAATGCATGAAATCATTATTATTTTTCAGAAATCTCCGTAACCGGCGTGCGTGTATGAAGAGAGTGATGAATGTAGAAGAAGCGGCAGGTGTGTAAGGATAGAGATATTTGGCACCCGGTGCTCTCTGCCCGCCCCGTACGGAACCTGGCGTGAACATATGTATGTATGTAACATTATTATTTACAACATGGTTACACTCGTCGCTAGGGCCAGATGCATCCCGCCCCGGCTTGAGAAACATTTTATAACGTAACGTAACATCACGCTTGTAATCGCCGAAGAGGTTGGTAGAGGAATGTAGAACACTCCCACGTTTCACCAGTTACGTTTACGTTCCACTATAGCATAGGTGGAGCGAGCCAATACTACAAAATTTAAATTATAAAAATGTAGTAGTGCCCGACCTAGGAATTGAACCCAGGACCTACCGATCGGCAATCGCACTTGCAACTAACACGACGTACGAGGCAGAACAACTATTAGAAAAATATTTCAATTTATTTAAAAAAAATTGAAATTATTTACATAATAAATAATAGGGCAATGTTGTAAACAAAACAAGTCATTAACTATCATATTATGATTTAATAGTTACAGAAATCGAAGCACAAGAAGTGAAATCAATATCCAATAAAAAAATTAATAGCCATTCGTTAAAAACGGAAAGTCGCTTCTAAACTACAATTTTTCAACAGAAAAACGTACCTGCCTAAAAAAGAAAGTCGAACTGGGTGCGGACGAAGAAGACATCCTTAGTATTGCAGTAGCTGCCGACATTCTAGCCAGACTGGCTATCTTGCTCACTATATGTATTGGCATTTTAGTCAACATACTGAAAAATAAACAGACAATGATGAAATATTATGATATTAGATAGCAGATAGATACATAACAATTGCATTATACTCATACTTTAAACAATGGCATGTAGTATTGTGTACTATCAAAGAGATCTCAATCATTCACTCAATTCAGAACTACACAACTGTTAGACCGAACAACTAGTGAGTTAGTATGATAATAATAAATGACTACTTACAAACAATTGACGACAGTAATTGCAATTGGAATAAAATTGGCTATATTCATAATTTATTTCATATTGAAGTTTATAATTTGTTCCTACATGTATGTGACATAAAATTAACATCACATGTGACATCCCCAAAGAGGTAGGCAGAGTGGGGTATATTCCTATGTTTCATCAATTATGTTTATGTCCACACTCTGAGTCACTACTTGAAATATTAAATAGAAATTCTATTTAGAAATATCTAACAGTACCCAAACCAAGATTTGAACCTAGGTCTTCTGGATGGGCAGTCACTCTCGCAAACACTCGATCATAATACATTCGCATTAAAAAACAGTCATCGTTTAATATCTGATTCAGCCACACCCTTGACTAATCTCACAGATAAAAAATTCACACAAACAAAATAACACAGATATTACAAAAAAGGTTATTTTGCACAATAACAGCGAAAAGCGATTTGTTGAAGATGGTCTAAGCATTTACAAAGCTAAAGCAACAGAAGAAAATGACAAAAAAAATTATTTGTATAAGAACATATATTTGACACTCAGTGCTTTCTGTCTACCTTGTAAAGAACCTATGATGATGGTATAACAATAATAATTGTAAAGAAATGAATGGTAAATGGTTCTACAATAAGTTCAAAGAAACTATACCTGAACTAGACACCTGACAACAGCTTGAAATAAATATAAAATAATAGACTCATTGCAGAGAAAAGAATTACTACTGAATGATGCTAAATTCACCCCTCAATAAAAATACAATAATATTTAATAGATGAAATTACTAATAATAATGGTGTTGGAATTCTCCAATAACCATATTACAATTTCTAACTTCAATCTATTAAGTGGGTGTGGATCCATATATGTATGTACATCTTAGCCAATATTGGCTACGGTGACCAAACTTCGCAATAATTCTCTATTGTGGTGATCTCTTATGTGACTGATGTACCGTTTTATGTGTTAACTTTCACAATGAGGACATGTAAGGGTACTACTAAAATAGTGGTAGTCAATGGTGAAAGGTGGTTTGGGTTTCAGCTGATCATGTTTGAAGTCAATTTTATAAATCGTTCAAGATCAATGCTGTAGTAATTGTTAATGATGCCATAGCATTAATACACTGATTGAAGATATGCTTCAACCATGTGATAGACAAACATCAGAAGAAGATTAGACATTGAATCCCATTATGGAACAGGCAGATATATTAGATTTTAAAAATTTAACATCACACTTGTAATCTTCGAAGAGCTCAGCAGAGGAGTGTAGTCCAACTTCCACCTTTCACCAGTTATTTTTAAGTCCCACTATAGAATAAATAGTGAATCTATTGTCAACAAAAGAAATTTTCAATATACCATTCTTAAATCTATAAGTCAGTAAGATGTTCAATGGAACATCTTATGCAAACAAGTAGACTCTATTAATAGACTCACAATATGCAGGTATTTATATGGACAAGGTGATTATATACTGTTTAATGTTTGTCGAATCTATATAAATTCCTATTCTTAAGTGCTTACATCAACTCATCTATGAATGGATTTACCTACATGTCGAACTATTGCAGATAAGACCAACTTATACAATAATTGATAAGTAGTTAGGAATATGGGGCAGAACACAAAATTTTCTAAGCAGCTGTGCTCTGTGAAACCCAAACCTGCATGCCCAGCATAGGGATAATGGCCAAAAGCCTCAGAAAAGGCATAGCAGTGGACTTCAATAGGATGGTTATGATGATAATGTAGCAGAACAAATACTAGACTGGCTGATGGAGGAGTCAGAAGTCTGATAGTGTCTAAGAAAACAGATATTTGTTTCTTATTTCTTTCTATTCGGGGATTCTCTTCGGGGATTACAGGCGTGAAGTTACGTTATTTCTTTCTATCTACCCCATAGGAAACTACAGTATATGCTGTGTTCATCTAATACTGTACAACTTTCATATTAACAAATGTTACATTAATTAATACAGTTTTATAAAGTGTGGACTTGATGGAGATCCAGATACAGAGTCTAATAAAATCTTTTTCTCGCTCTGCATAATTATTAACATCGCAATGTCCTTGTAGTCAAAACAAATCTGCCTCTGTCACCAGCATACACAATCTAAGTACGAGTATAATTAACGACAAAACACTTACCTTAAGTCTGATTCCAACTGTTCGCTTAAACGCAAATTCGGTAATAATCTTTGCTTTCAATATTTATAGATGATATGTATTTGCTTATCGATATCAGAAGTTTATTTTCTCAGATAATCCGAGTACATAATATAAGTACATGTTCTCGTAATTAGCCGATAAAGAGATCGTCCTTAGCGACAGTGTGTCTATGTTTTTGTATTAAGTTTGAAAATTAACAATTATATTTAAAAAAACTGCGCTGTTATACATATTACATTCTTAGCATGCAATGACATTTTAAATAATACTTCATTATCCTTTATTAATATCGATCTGTTATTTAACTTCTGTCATAACATAGCACTGATTTATGTCGTTGTCAAACTGACAAATGACCTAATCAACAACAACAGGGATAGTTGACGTTCCTACGATACATTTTGTTAGTATTAGTTAGTTAGTTAGTCAACCTATTATTTTATTCGTTATGTGATGAAAGTTTATGAGCTAATGAAATATATAAAACATTATTTATTAAATTAAAAAAATATTCATTTTTCATCTCTTGATTTGTAAAATGAAATATGGTTTATCTGCAATGTAGACAGGCAAACTATCAATTTTTTTTTTTAAATTTGCCATGACTGACATATTTTATGTTGTGCGCGACATTATTATGTAAAACGCAAAAATAAAATTTTTAGTAAATAGAAATAACTCATAATACAAGTAAGTATTATTGACTTAGAAATATACTTTGTTATGTTATTGCTTTTTATAACAATAATCAGTAATTTAAAAATACTTTATATTCAACTTCCCAATCGTTTTTCATAATAAAAAACATTGTAATAAAATTTCATTCTCTTTGTTCTTATAAGTTTAATTTACTCTTTGTTTCTGTGTTTATTTTATCTAGAACAAGAACAAGAAGAGTTACAGAACTAGATACTATATCCATCTCTTTCCGCAGTATTTATCAGCAGCAACGTCATTGACCTCCTTCATCCCCACTACGAACAGTCAATATTTTGCTTTCATATTATACAAATGGTCTTCTTCATGTGTGCGTGTAGCGAGTATTGCGTCTGTGGTCTGTGCAGTGTATTGATGTAAACATTCTCTTGTCATTTTATTTCAGTGCGTTTAGAAGATCGTATGGAAATCTAGCAACGCGCGACTGAAGAAAACATGTGAACCAGCTGATTTGACACAATCGAATACTTATTTAGTGATAGTGCTGTTTTATATTGGTTTTATGTAATCGGCGCCAAATTCCTGTGCGAGATAAATTCTTTGTTAATTTTGTGTTTTTAACTATTGTTTCATTGTAAAAATCATATACGTTATTACTTTAATGAGAAGTAAGAAAAAGTGCTGTTTTAATCCATGATAAATCCGTTGAGAACACTAAGAAATTCGAAAATCAAATTTTTCAATGGTGTAATTTGGCGAAACAATAACATGTAAGTATTTTAATGTTTTTTTTGTATATTAAATACAATATAACGTGTAATTATTTATTTACAGTTATAATATCTGATTAAACCTGTTTGTCTAATGTTGGCAGCGGCTCTACATGTCTCTATACAGCGACTCTATAATGCAACAAACAAATAACTTCCTTATTGTAGTCAACTAGATATTACTAGTTTAATGCAATAGGTGTGTAATTTTATATACATTACAATCAAACATTGTTATAATCAATTGTAGAATAAGCTTGAATAAAATCTCATGAAAAAAATCCTATTACAATAACATATGGATCTATAATTTACATATTATTTTGTTAGTCGATTTTTCTATATACTGCACAATTTTTGTTCGTTACAAGAAAAATTTATGCAAATTAAATATTTTAGGGAGTTCCACACGATTTGTTCCACTAAAACGTTGCCCCAATTCGTACCAGGCTGGGGTCAGCATATAAACTGACCAAATACACCTGCATT
The DNA here is from genome assembly GCA_018245615.1 of Mimoniades ocyalus. Classification (NCBI taxonomy): domain Eukaryota; kingdom Metazoa; phylum Arthropoda; class Insecta; order Lepidoptera; family Hesperiidae; genus Mimoniades; species Mimoniades ocyalus. The sequence continues at coordinate 11,514 of DWDV01002299.1, forward strand.
TACAACATAATATTACACATATTGACGTGTAATTTTATGGTAACAAAGAAAAGTACTAAAAGGCAATTGCGTACTTGACCCAATTCTGCAAACACTACCTAGTTACTGTTGTGGTACGATCAGATTCAGGAGATTTAAAACAGAAACAATGATAGTTGTCGACCGTATTTAATGTTTGAAAAAGTAACCAGTTACTTTTAAGTCCCACGATGGAATAGGTGGTGAGCCTATTGCCATATACCGGGCACATATCCAGACT
>DWDV01002300.1:0-11770 GCA_018245615.1 Mimoniades ocyalus
CAAGCAACTCCCTCCTTGTCTCCCCCCTTACACAAAGTGACAATAAGTCCGCACACGGACGCATTGTTTGTACACTCACACACAAAAAGAACCGGCTAGGTATTCGGTTTCCCGCCACCGGCGCGAACACGCACACAAAACACGACGAGCAAACAATACTAACACCAACACACAAGTAAATTTAAACTCACCTCAAAATAAATCCATTAGAAAACACACTTGTTCAAACAACTAGCGCTTAGCCTCGAAAACGCGTTGAAAAAACACTCGTGGCATCTGATGTGTGCTCAACACTTTTCAAAACTTTCTGTCCAGTCTGTACACCTTGGTTAGCACCTCCCGCCGGCTTCCCGCCAAAAAATTTTCGAACTTTCAAAATGCGCGCGAGACGTCTAATACACACCGAACGGGTGTATTACTTTTTTTAATCGAGGCTAAGGGCACTCGTTATCTCTGGCATTAGGTCTGTGGGTGAACGATCTCAATTCCATACTACATATTACGAATTCGCGAATTTTTACATGCGAACGCAGTTCCGCAATATAAATCGCGCGATACAATTAAATACTAGTGCAAAATAAAAGAAACACGCCGAGGCCCCAACACAATTATTAACACACGTTGCGCGGTAAAAATAAACTATGATTAACTGCTATTAAGATTCGCGGAGACACCGGCGAGCGACATGCGAATGAGGCGCGTAAAAAAAATATTAATAAAAACGATTATTGTGATGGTCGAATAGGGTCCGCCAATAAAAAATCGCGAATTTGTTTACCGCGGCTATTTTTGTCGCTAGAAGCGGTTCCGATGTGAATAATTATCGGCAGCGAGCGAACATCGACGCATAGTTGTCGTTTCATAAAACGTGCGCGTTAAAACTGAGTCGAAAGGCTCGCCCCGTGGTAGAGCATAGCGCCGAATAAAATAAACAACAATATACCTAAATAAGCGGCACGGCGGGCGCGGCTGTGTGTGCGTGAGTGCCGCTGTGTGCGTGTGTAAACAAGGGGCGACTCGACTTGCATGACGTTCCGACAATCATCGAGTCATTGCTCAGTGCTTTTTTTAATTGTCTAGTCATTTCATTACTCGCCGTTCCCAATCCCAACGGTAGTTTAGTTCATAATTTACAACAATAAAAAATCCAATTAGAAGTTCTCCAGCATAATAATATCATGATGATTACATTTTACGAGCATCGAGCAACTTCACGAATATTATTCTTAACCTATTTCAAGCGTTTAAATTAAATTGCAATTTGAATTGATACAGTAATTTTCTCGTATCAGCACATTTTACTCGCATTGTAATTATAATTTCTTTGCTTATACTTTACGTATTTCAATCATAATTCTTCTTCGTCGAGTCGATAGCTGATTGCGAGTTATCAGCTATCGTGGTGAAAGGATTAGTCGCAATGTCCAGGATGCGCCGGGCAGTGTATGTTCTTAATGAGACATAGTCGCCACTCTTGAAGGCTCCTTTCATGCATCCCAAAAATAGACAAACATTTAATAAATATTAAAAGGTAAAACCTTAACTGTCCTAACAGTCCGTTACGTAATTTTTCCTTGTCTTTATCTAAAACAAACCATACAACTACACAGGAATGATGGCAAAAATCCAGTATCTAATCATTAGAGAACAAATGATATAATGAACACACCAGCGCACCAGTCCGACCGACCCCGGTCTCCCCGCGAGAATAAACATATGACGTCACCGGCGGGTAAACAAACAAACAAACACATGCGCTCATGTTTCCTTAATACAATTATTATTTCGAATGTGGAACGCGGAGCGGACGTACGAAAGCGAGCACCGAGCGACAACACTGATCGAACACTTTGAAATGTATGATCGTTCTTTTTTTAAATATTCAAAACAGGAAGGCATAATTATTAAATCATAATTTCATATACTTTTGCATGCCAGTATTAGTGTTATGCTAGACTGAGAATAGAAGCCGGAACATAGTAATTTGTTCCCTTAAATCAGGTGTATCAAGTGTATTAAAACATTTATAAACTATGTAGCTTTATACATCGAAAATATAATTTAGATTTAGCTGCATTGTACACACACGTACTTTGAGCTATTGAGTTCGCGAATCTTAGAACCAAGCGTTTATATAGCCAGTTAAATATATTCTAAAGCCAGTTAAATATATGCATAATTAAAATATATTCTAAAGAGAAGATTATGCGTTACTTACGATTACATTTAATTATTTAATACACAATTTTATTTCATAAAATGATATATTTCAAACATGTTTTATAGTATATGTTCTTAATAACGTTATGACATTTTTTGAGATTCTTGTAAAAAACTCAGGTATTTGATGAAAAAAGAATATGGCTAGAAAATGATGACCATTAAGATGTTATTTTATTACTAATCAACTTTTCGGAAGCGAAATAAATCAAGAATTAAATTATAGTGTTATAACCATTTTAATAGAACGACATAAAATTAAAGTTATTTCTAGAATAATGTGTTGTGCCTAATTTTAAACTTATAGAACTATGTTAAAATGGCCATGAAGCTTGTACATATCGAAAATTTATTAGTTAAGATACATTTCATTAACGAACATTCTATGTACATAATAATATGCATATATAGAGTTTAAATAGCCTGTTACTGAGCCGGATGTTGCAGGTTTGATTCATGTGTAGGTATAATATTTATCAATTAAATTAGTATTTAGCAATATGCTATAATTTATAATTTATATTTAAATATTTCATGAGGCACTCTGTTACTTCTATCTTCGCTTTATATATTTTATTCAAAGTATTTACTTCACGCATGTTATAAAGATTTGGCACCGGAAGCTTGCATTAACTGTATTTGAGAACACGTGTAAAAAAGAAGTAAAATGGGAATCTGGGCTTGAGTGTTTAGAAATTATTAGTTATTATATTCCCGTCAGTTTTTACATTTAGTGTAAAATTTTGACATAAAGAAACATTTAATGTGATTATGTCAATCATTACAATATTTGTTTTCTGCATCGGTGAATCTGCTGAACCGAATTTGATTGAACTTGTATTGACAAACAAAGCCTTTTGAAGGGATTAACTGAGCCTAATTATTATCTTGCAAAGATTTTCATCTTACTGTATATATTTGAGAATCGGTAAATATTAATGGACACACGGACGCATTAAAATGTAGTAAGTAGTTGCTCAAAAACAAATTGATATGTAAATAAATAAATGATAGGTGCCAGTCTTTGATTCGTTTAAATGAAAGAATTTTATTGAATCATTATGACAATTTTCTTCTTACTGTCTAATATTGAAAACGTGTTATAAAGTTATTTTCTGTTTGTATGATCTTGGTAAGCGGATACTCTGATTTGACTGTCCTATAGGACTAAATCATTTTTCATGAGGTTTTATTTGCAGATGGAAAACTTTTCAGACGGTCTCTACGTTAAAATGAAAACGACGAGCATTCAATTGCCTAAATGAATTGATCTATGTTTATTTGATAGACAACAGCACACAGTGGCGAGCAATCAATAATTTCGATGAAAAATTGTTTTATATATATAGCAAATAGCTCGCACTTTAGAAATTAAACATTACTTGTTATAGCGGTGGAGGAAAACATTGTGAAGAAACCTGTACACCTTAAAGATCTCTACAGTGCTCATAAGGGATATTTATTTTATCTGCCAACATGCACTTTGCCGACAAGGCCTTACGGCCTTAACTATTTTCAATGTGAAAGGAAACCTGAATCGAACAGCAATACGATAAAAAGGGATGATGACGATGGTGAGAAAAAAGTGAATTACGCATAAAATAAATTTAGGATACAATGAAATATGTTACTCGTAATACGAGAACAGATTAAAATTGTATTAATGGCTGAAGATGGCTGAGATTATTTACGATTTTATTGCCTCACCGCACCGCGCCTACTACTCGCTTTCCTGCACAATTCGACATCGTCAGCTACCCTTAAGAAATATTTCGTTGTCTTGATTAACACAATAATTGTGTTAATAATAATGAAAATGTTATCGTAATTTATAGATAATGTTTATACCACAGATATCTTGCACATGTCTGTTATGTGATGTCATAGATAATATAGGGAAAATTGTAAATTATTACAAAACGAACAACTTGTATTACTTTAAGTTGTTTTAATTTATTATTCAGCATTTTAATGACTCTTTATTTATTTATTATTTATCTATACTTAGGTAACAGACGGCGGACTTAATGCCTAATGGCATTCTGTATCAGTCAACCCTTCAGTAGGGTAGAGGGGGGGGGGGGGGAGCAGCATACTTTTGGCCGCGGCAAAATACTTTTGCTCGGTGAGATTTTCATAAGGCCGAACATACATATATACGATAAATCAGGAGACCTTGTTTTTTTTGCTCGCCGACATTCTCCGGAGACCTTTTTTTTCTCGTCAAAATTGTCACATAGGCAACATTTTTTCCCGCCCCGGGCGGCTGAAACCCACGCTACGCCATTGCAACCCTGGTAAACTTTCAAATTTATCGGAATTGCTGACCAACTGTAATCAAAGTATTTTGACTTTTAGTAATCGCTGACTAATAAATAGTCTTTTTTATACCTTAATAGGTGAACAAAGGGCACACAGATTTTTTTCCTATCTCTTATCTGTTCCTGTGTAAAAAATCAAATATTTGATTCGTATGAATACATACTTTTTACATTAGGTTATGAACTTTTGTGTTAGTAATATTATTATGGATTTTACAGGTAACCGGAGCACGTTGTCGCGACTGTGGATTTTGCATTCATTAGTTTGGTACTGATTGCCGAGAACTATTGAATTGAATAGTTTCTTATTTTAAGTGAATTTGACTGTAACTATATAAAAAGTCAGTTTTAAGCCTGTTTAATAAGGTAGATTATAAGTTGACGCTGGTCTGTCTTGACTAAATATATCACGTATCTACTAACTAATGAAGGTCTGATCTGGCTGCTAACTAATGAAGGTGATGCAGTCAGAAGTCTGTTCGGAACCGGCGTACGTGTACAAACAGTGTTGAATGTAGAAAGGGCATGTTGAGCCCTTATAAACTTAGGGGTAAACTTAGGGGTAAATATTTGGCACTTTGTGTTACCTGCTTACAAACGGTATAACAATAAAATGACAAATGCAATCAATCGATCCACTGTCAGAATCGAAATGTCTTCTCCTCTCAAAATCGAAAAAGTTTGGGGGAAATCGAAAAATATAATAAAATACGGGTTGATAGTAGATGCAATACTGATACATAAAAAAAAAAAATGTCGTTGAGTAATGGTGACTTCGATCAAATATTTATTTGATCTATATTTGATCGTTTTAAAAAAGTGACGCCGTCAGAAAAAATCTAAAAACATTACCAAAACACAGCTGGCCTTGTTACCAAAAGCAGAACAATTCGCGCGCGCTTTATTGAGATCAGTTGATAAGATACAATAGATACTAGATAACCGCAAAAATTGATTGCAAATATCGTATTACTTACTTGTATTATGTTTAAATATAATAATGACGGTGGTATGGACATGTAAAGGGAATTAAAAAACAACATAAGGAAACCTCCACGTCCTGGAGATGTCAATAGTATTCTCTAAGACTTGTGAAATTACCAAGCCTAGTTTACCATAGACGGAAGTTATGCTATGCTCTACTTACTCTCTGATAACATCTAAGTCCCACAGTCGAGTGATAAAAGAGTTATTGATGATAATTAATTACGATGTGAAGGTCATCACGTTTGTGTATATTTACGACCACTGGATAAATGAAGGTTGAAAAATTAAATGGGGGCTCTACCAACAGGAGGTTATGTTGATTGCTATCATTGTCACTGTGGTCTAAACTAGAATGCCTCGTGTATCTATGTGCTGAATGTATACATCTCTCACACTCATCCAATGATGATAAAAGTTTAGTTTACATCTTACGCCGCTGGAGTTCAAAACAAATTAAAGATAGGTCCGACGCGGCCAAGTTTTGCGCGGGAAAACTATATAGAAACTATACGTATTGTCAATTATAGCAACAATTTAAATATAATGCCTATTTAGGCATCATTGTATATTGTTATTATTCAAAATTAGCGTTAGTATCATGGCATTTGATTCTTGGATTCACGGTCAAACAATCGCGCAGGAGCATACCAATGTTAGCTCGCGAATTTACGTTAGGTGCGTCTCGACTACTAATGAAGTGAATCTCTATGTGTTACAAAATCGACGTAATTGTTTGATGTACAACACTTTAGTGGATGGCTTATAATACTATTATTATACCTTCTTGTTTTCCGTGTGTAGGTAAGTAAAATAATTTGAAACGGCTTAATAAAATTCTAAATTCAAACAGAAAAGAATATCTGTCAAATGCTGCGCCAAATTTGAGCTTTAACTCCACTATAGACTCTACAGTTATTTCTTTAGAAAAGAACTTCAAATCACTATAAAGTGCTGAGCGAAAATATATCATAAAATGCAATTACTACGCGTAATTCTCAGAATTTATTTAAATAATAATATTATAGGTTATTTAAGAAAATCCTTTAAAAAAATCAATAATGATTGTAATTGCTGAGTCTCAAACTCCAAAAATAATAAGTTTTAATTACATGTAATCATTTATTCAAGTAACATACTACAGACCCACCAAACATATTTCGAGAGATAATTTTTTTTTACTGGTTTTTAGTGGCATTAGTTAAAACTCATAAATATTCATTGAATACTTACCACTACTTACTAAACACATTTGTTTTAAGAACATTATTAAAATAAATAAAAAACCAAAACGTTCAAATAGTACTGTTTACAATATACGTTATAAAAATTCGACCAATTTTGAAGACATTAATAAACATTAAATCAATTACCTATTCAAGTTTCATTTCAGAAACCTATGTGAAAACGTGTGCCTTATTCATTTACCATCTAGGTATGTCTTTTGATACACGCACTCTGCCACAATACGACATAAATACATATATAGATGTCTAATCATTGGCAAGAAGTGCCATTACCGCTTAATGCACACCTGAATAAGTTACGCTGTGCGTAACCTAGACTAAATTAGTACGATCAGAAAAAATGCTCAAGACCTTACTGCAGCAGAATGTATGTTAAATATTCTGTAATAACGACTGTTATCGCCAAGATAGAGTGGTTAAAACTTGTCGTGGTACTTCTAGGTGGTTTATAAACTTCTGGCTGAATTTATGGCTGCAGATTATTATAATAAGTGTGCATTTATTAACTAAGACGTTCAGTAATATCTATAATTCTGTGGAACACATGAAACAAAATTTTGAAAACAAACAATAATGACAAACATAAATAAGTTACTAATTATTACGTTATAATAGTAAAATAAGTAAAATAATAATTATTCATCGTTATTGATTGTATTAATTTTCTATATTATGTGCTATTATGAAAGTACTCCATTCTTGAGTAATTAATTACTATTGTTTTATACCAACAAAAGTATTTATAAACAAAAACAATGTTTTCCAATAAAATTTTTATTTTTCGTCTCATTTTTATATGAAGAAATGACATCTAGTGAAGCAGAGACTGAACTAAATTAATGTAAAAAATTAATGTTAACATTTATATCTACAAAGATGGCGGTATTTTCTATATCAGAAATTTATTAACATTCTGTAAAACATAAATAGAATGAAATTAAAGTTAAATATAATGAAACCTTCCTAATTTTATTTTAATTTTGTTATTTATTGTTAATTAATAGATATTTCTAAAAAACTGTATACTTAGTTGAGGTAATTCACTGAACAACTTATGTGTGCAGTTTTGTGCGGCTGTCAAGTCGCAAATCTTTGCCACGAAAGCAGGGCAACAAAACATTCACAAAAAAGGCAACAAAAAAAGTGCGAGCCAGCAAAGTAAATGGCGTCTCTGGTTGTTTTTTATTCGATATCACTGTGTTTCTAATCTTGCGATGTAGTTTTAAGTGTCGTTTGCGTTTGTAGTGTTAATATTATCTGTAGCGTCGATGTTTCATTGACGGGCAGAAGTTATTTCGTCAACGTTTCACTTTCTGGTGTGAGACAATGGCGACGAACAATTCTCAACAAACCCACGTAAAAGTTGGTGAAAACCGCGATTTCGTGGACGATTACTACAGTTCATGTAGCGAAGCCGAAGCCGGTGAGAGCGTTAAACGTCCGAAAATGGCTCACGCTTACAGAAAACTTTCGAAACTGGGATATTGTCCAAGTGTGTCAAATGATTTGAAACAGGAGACTTCGAGTGAACCCAAAGGTTTGCATACATTCATGTACTATTTACTTTCTATTCTCGACATCTTTATTATGTTTTGGTTTCTTTTAAGACTCTAAAACTTCTATTCGCCGAGTTTTGGGGGGAAAATACTTAACCTAACATATACATAGTTACATCATTGTTAAGGAGGTCAAAATTGTTTATAAACATTTAACGAATATCATATATATATTTTATCAGTACCTTTAACATATAGTCTAAATACTAGTAGTTCTAAAATCTAAGTACGATGTTTTATGAAATTGCATCACTATGACCTTGTTAATGATTGAAATCTACTTTCTATTATCTACTTCACCATATTTGTTATAATTAAATCGGTATTGACCAAAAAAACATAGTTAACATATATTATGCTCTATTAAGATACTAAAGTCCTGTCTTTACTCTGTCTGAATGACCAAAGGTACCTGGAAATCCCATCAGCAATTTCCTTATGAATCATAGTCCACCATAGAGCTGCAGTTATCATTGTGCATTAATGTAACTTTAATAACACATGTCTCATATCTTATTTTCCCTCCTTTTACTTTGATCAATCTCATATTGAGCAGAAACTGAACTTTGAATAGACTTAACGAAATAGCATACATAATGACAGTACTTATATATACACTCATTATATTATCACTATATGGCCATATCCTCTCCCCTAGGTGGTAGACAGAGAGTTCCAAATGCCAAATGCTATCCATTACAGATCTAACATGCTGCTTGTACATTCATCACACTCTTGGAAATGTATAGAATCTTATATGTAGTGAATTATAATATATTCATAGTCTGATCCATTCATATATCTCTGTGTATTAAGTCATAAGTACTTTAGCTTATGATGGAGATAACCTACAATTTTAGGCTGTATTATGTTTTGCCATTACTCCGTTCATTATTTATTTGGTCTTTAACTCGTGACCCACATCTGTAACCTTACAAAGTTGTGTATTTTTAAGATCAGATATATAGTGTGATGTTGATAAAAGTATGTTCTTAACAGGTCGTTCATGGCAGCTTTCAGTACACCTTAAAGTTCATTATAGTAATCTCTAAGTTGCATCATGTCAGCCAAACTACTGCTCGCTGGCTGTAGATGTGAAATGTTGCAATGGCTCAACCCTTCTCATTGGTCATGAGCAGAGAAGTGTAAAAGTGGATTAATATTTATTATTATATTATATCACGTGAAAGAGACAAATGTCTGAAGTCTGCCAATATTAAATAATAAAATAAAATAAGTAAAGATGCTTACATTGGGTCTGTTAATACTGATAGATTGAAATTCTTTAACATGCAGTCATTAGTGGATCGAATCGGTTTCTTGTGAAACTTTCTGATGGATCTTTAGACATGCTTGAGTTACTAGCTAGAATACATTTTTCCATCCCATTAAAATTATCTAGTATTTCAAGGTTCAATATTTTAGGCGAAGTGGCATGTGAATCTAACTTAGAGCAAACTGCTTCCATAAATAGATCCATAAAAGAGTACCACACTATCTACTACTACTACAGTGAGTACTGTGAGTACTATCACAAAGCAAACATGTGGATCTCTTTGCAGATAATATAGGAGGGCTTAAAAACAAGATAATAACAAAATAAAATTTTCACTGTTTAATATTTGTATGATGTAATATGTATATACAAACGTATGAGTTAAAATTTTAAATCAGTTTTATTATTGCTATTACTATTTATATAATTATGTTATTATAACTTTCCTATGTTTTTATTCATCTATTCATATTATTATCAATATTTCAAAGAATCGAAAATTATTCTGTTTCTGAAGTTTGCTTGTAGAAAAGAATCATTCAGTTATTTTTTTCTGTAAAGATAGGCAAATCGCGTAAGCATATAGTATAAAACACTGCCCAACAAATATCCACTTCTTAAAATTTTCTAAGAATATTATTATCACATTTGATGTATTTTTGTGTGCTTATTTCAAAAAAGACACTGGTATTTGTGCAGCACCTCTAATTTTTCAGATTTTTTAAACTACCCGCGTTTAAGGTGGCGTTTCAACTAATACATAAAATTTTTTTTTCACAATTAAAACAATGGCTACAAAGAGATGACTATGCTTGTTTAAGATCCAGTTTGATCCAGACAGTTTTTTCCTTATTTGTGGCGAATATATCTTTACAAAGTATCGTAAATCGATTACGGACTACATTAAAACTGCGTACTTTAACTACTTTGGTGTGAATATTAGTAATCTACAGAAGAAATGGGTGCCTAATACTGTATGCCAAAATTGTGTTGTCTCTTTACGACAGTGGTGAAGTGGAAAAAGATCTGCTTTTAAGTTCGAAACACCATGAGTATTAAAATACATTATTTACATTCTCATTTGAATCGATTTCCTGAAAATCTTGGAGATTATAGTCAAGAGCAAGATGAAAGGTTTCACCAGGATATTAGCACGATGGAAGAACGTTACCAAAGGAGTTAGGACATAAATGTTATGCCTGATTACTGCTGAAATCATTGTCGGGATCTAATACAGGCATCTCATTCAAGAAAATCTTATAAAAAACATTTTTTTCTTCAACCAAAGTAACTATTTCAAATAAAGGGAGTGAAAAAAATCATACTTTCGCAATAATTTTTATCCTGTGTGTAAATTTAAAATTAGAGCTGCTAGAAAAAAAACTAGTTTTAGTTTTGTAAAAACTAGTTTTACACTTCATTTAACAGATAACAAGTAAAAACACTAGAAAAATTTTCAGTTTTGACCAGTGTTATTTATATACTACAATAACAAAAAATCATATTTTGAACTGGCTGTTTTCCATGTGCATGACATTTTTAGTATGTTTAATATTATTTCATAACATATTTCAATCCTGGAACCATTAATTTTTAAATAGTATCCAAGTAGCAAGTATGTATTCTGGAAAAAAAACCCCATTTGTCATGGCTCCAAAGTTCCAAGGAACGACGCTCACCATTGGGAAGAGCATCGGAATCCTGGGAGTTGACATGTCGGATAGTGTACAATTCCGGACCGAAAATTAAAATAAAGAACCTATGATTTTAATCGATTTTCAAAAACTTTAATCAAAATCTTCTCTCTTTACTTTGCAATTATAACAACAAAAGATTAATAACTTACTGCTAATGAATTTTTAACTCTGATTAGCGAATATATCGGTCAACAAATTGTTTTATACCATAGGTATGATGGTAGGTATAAGATTTGAAATATCCTGCATTCTAAGTCTCATGTTTTTTTATTTGCGTTAAGCTCGCCTCTGATGATCTGTTGATCAACAATCTTATCTGCTGGAAAACAAGATGCTGCCTAAGATGTAGCAAAATTATTTAGAAAGCGTTTATTCACTCTTACCTTGAAAGGTGCAAGTGCGACTGCCGATCGGGAGGTCCCGGGTTCGATTCCCGGGTCGAACACTACAAAATTTTGTAATTTAGATT
>DWDV01002301.1:0-11769 GCA_018245615.1 Mimoniades ocyalus
CGAGCCACTACTAGAAAATCTAAATTAGAAAATTTAGTAGTGCCCGACCCGGGAATCGAACCCAGAACCTCCCGTTCAGCAGTCGCACTTGTAACCAACACGACTAACGAGGCAGTAGTATTTTAACATTTCGAAGATTAAAATACGCCCCAGTGTTAAAACTTGGTCAAGTGGTTCAGCGGTAGCAAGCGCTACCGCTGATCCAGGGGTTCGACCCCCGTGTCTGGCAAAGTATTATTAGGTATTTCTGACTTGAAACTCCCCGTGGTAGCGCGGAGTCCGGTGCATGACAAGAGGCTCACGTCCTAATCCACGGAACGCATGACACCACACGTGAAACGTGGGAGTACTACCCTCCTCTGCCCGCCCCCTCAGGAGTTTGCAAGCGTGACTTTATGTGCTGTCATTGCTGTTAACGTATTAAGTACAGACATAGAGTTAGCACGGGCGCTGTCCTTACATGCTGCCCTTTAAAATGGACAATGACTCCGTAACGAAGGTCATGTAGCATTTCACAGTCCTGTTTGAATTGTGAGAAAAAAACGTAAAATCACGACACCGAGGAGGTAGGCACGGAAGTGTAGTATACTCCTATGTTTCATCAGTTACGTTTACGTTCCATAATGGAATAGGCTGTGAGCCTATTGCCATACACCGAGCACAAATCAAACTACAAGCGAGTACTAGAAATTCTAGTTGGAATAATCTAATATGTTAGTACCCGACCCGATATCTTAGCCCAGATCCTCTCGATCGGTAGACGCTCTTGCAACCGTTCAAATAACGAACGTGTCTATTTGAATTGTTTATAAGATACATAGACTACCAACACCGGATGTCCGGTCAGCAGATTGTTACTTAAACAACATAAAAAAGCCCAGTTCAGCATTATGAAAGCAAAATGTAATACATAATGTTCGATTAGCGAAGCAGTGGAAAGCGGAAGGCTGCGATATAATGAACTCACGAAGCGGGAAACTATTGTGTTACTTATATTAATGATAAAGAATTATTCGAGACCAGACAGTTTCTTGTAGTGTTAATGTTGTGGTTAGGAACAGTTGCAGACAATTACTTGAGTTTTTAACGCTGCATGAGGCTGGTGATGTTTGGCTGTTGATAATGTTAGGTAATTTCTGTAGGTAAACACTATAAAGTAAGGAGGTACCTACTGAGTTCGAGCCTGCTGTTGAAGCCGCCCAAAACCAATAAATCGCGCTATATTTTATCTATGTATGAAATTGGCTCCCATTTTGCACTTTTAGTAAATACAAGAACGTACATAATAAAATATACAATAGACTAGCACTTTTATAAATATATATCTTGTCAATGTAAATTAGTTTTTAATCTGTGTTAATTTATTTAAAATCCTAACATCATGAATACATATAGAAGTTTTAATATGCACTTAAACTGGGAGAAATGTAAATCGATTTTTCAGTATATTTTTTAACATTAACACTGAATTGTTTAAGTTTAGAAGAACACAGAATTTCATATTATTAATTATTATTGTATCATCACCCCAAGTTTCTTACGGGGCAAGCAGGGAAGACCGAATACCAAATATACCAAATATATCCTTACAGACCTGTCGCGCTTCGTCTACATTCATCACTCTCATACATGCACGCCGGTTTAGGAGACTCCTAAGTTTAACTCTACAACTAGCTGTGCCCGCAACCACCTTCGCGTGGCAGTCGATTTTACTATAGTTGATTCGAAAAACATTAGTATTCTGTTAATTCTATTAACCGAAACAGTTTCGAATTAAATGTAAAATTATAATCTTTTTTTCTCGTTTAAAGGAATTTCCACTAAACCTGCAAACAATTATTTCGCGCTAAACGATCACTACAGCTAGTAATACAAAGGTAAACTGAAATTTGCTTAGACACATGTGAATACATTAGGGATCAACCCAGATCATTACTTATCTTCGCCGAGTATCGTCTTAATGTATTCATCACGCCAGATACCTTACAGCGAGCGCAGAGATCCCCGTGTGCAATCTTTATCTTACAGACCTGTCGCTTTTTCTATATTCATCGTTTTCATGATACATACTTTACAAATTAAAATGATATTTTTATCGAGTGGAACGCCAATTCTTCTGCTAAAATGTCTTATCGTTTATGGTACACGCGTATTGTATTTTCAGTGTTAGTCACCGCGTCAAATGAGTCAGTGCGGTAACGAGGAACGGCGGAATTGTGACCTATGATGTTTGATTTAAACTCAAACATTCGTGGCTGACTATTGTAGGTTGCCATTTCGTTAATATTTTATTTGAGCGGGAAATTCTTTTACTGGCGCTGTTCTTCTGTAATCCGAGATTAAAAGAATGTATGACACGAAATCACTATTTACAATTTGACCAATGACAGCACGTAGCAAGTGTTACTTGGGTATTACGCTAATTCTGTTTACATCTGTAGTGAAATAGATGTGTGTTTTATTCCGCTCTCGCTTTTTTAACCGCCATGAATATCGAAGAGGTTCATCGACTTCAAAACTCCACATGAGCTTCTAAGGCCGCAAAATTTTCCACTCCCCAAGTCATCGAAAGTCGCCAGACCCTTCCAACAGTCCAGATTGCTTTCCTGCACGCAACATTGTCTATTAATTTATAACCGCATCAAAACTACGAGCACGTGCGGCGAAATAAATCGATTGCTTTTCTTAAAATCCACGCAATGTTGTGTATGTAATTATGATGATAAACGTTAAAAAATATTGGCTATTATGAAGTGCTGAACAGATCTATTTGTTTAGATTTCTTTCGTTTTTAACCGACTTCATTTTCGTTTCGTTTCTTTCGTTTTCGTTTATCGCCGGTACCTACCCATTTGTCACCACGTGTCCCGCCTGCCTCCTTGCCAAGCCGATATAAAAGTAATTAATATTAAAACCTTACATAAGCAATTACATGTTTTATTTCGTATGTAACAGCGCAGAGTCGCAATCGTGGAAGTGAATTGGTCACGCGCAGTGAAATGTGAATTTCATAGAGTTTACGCGCCAACCGCCTGTATCCTGATTGTTTGAATTTAAATCGTTTAAGTTTTACACGACTTGGCCCATCAAGCATCTGCCCACAGGCTTCTGCAAATTATCATCCCTCCTAAAAGCGGTCATCCGTAAATTACGTCACACGTTAACGGGGGAGGGGGTCCACGAAGTATGACATTGGGTGACAATGGGTGAGATGGGTCTAGAATTTCGTAACGTCACATGTCAAAATGTAACATAGGTACCTAAGTATTATTAAGTTTATGGTAGAATATTGGGAAAAATGCGTAAACGGAATAAAATAAATATCGGTACTCTGTTTAAATTTAATATTTTTTTAGGTGTTAAATTACAATCATGTGACATCACGCTAGTGGTGAGGGGGGAATCTCACAGGTGACAAGGATGTCGGGGGGTATAAAAATCATGAAATTCGTAGGTCATAATTAATGGATGGCCCCAAAGGAGGGCACTGTACGCTACTCTGGCGAGCCGCAGCACGAATTCTGGAACTCGTTTACTACACGAGTTTTAGATTTTACAGCAATTACGAGTATGTTTAGCCCGCTTCCACTTCAGCTTAATGATTTTGGAATTATGTCACTAACTTTGAATTTCGTCGTTGTTCCCTGCCAAAACTCCGGTAATACGGTAGAGTCCGGCGTAAATGTTGTCAAGTAGATTATTTAGAGGTAATTTGACGATGGGTTACCTATTTAAAAATAACTTTTGCTGAAACTAACGCCATGCGAATAGATCTGATGTGTATTGAAAATTCAATTTTATCATTGATTTCTTATTGTTAATACGATAATTTAGAAAAAAAAACCTTTGCATTATATCTATAAAAATTCTGAAGAGTGCAGAATTATTAGCTCTTACAATGGAGTAAAGAAAAAGCTTATTTCCATACATCGCGTAGAAATCCGGGAAACCCGGGATCGAACCTGGGACATCTCAATCATCAGTCGCGCTTGAAACCACTCTACCAAAGAGGCAGTCATATTACTTTAGACAATAAATGTTCTAGTCGCTCAATAATTACACATTCACGATCTTCTTTATTTTCAACTACAGAGAGATACGGAGACGTTAATTTAAATGTTGGCAACGCGAAATTCGTGATTATCAACTTAAAACTACAAACACCTGAGTTTCTTATGCGGTCTTGCGTTGATGTCACTGCGTCGGATTTATTTACTAAGCGTATAAATAGATGAATTCTTGTTTCAAAATGTATGTAATTAAATTTTTATTTTAATATTTGTTATAGGAAAAAATAAATATAATGTTCCAGGTAAATAATATTTAGAGTGAGTATTGTAAATAAGTCAATGATTTATTTTTAAATTACCTCATTTAATACACGTTGGATAGCTACAGATTATCTTCTGTTCTTTCGCATTTAATATTAAATGGACTGTTTCACATGTATTGTTCATACGCAGTTATTAATGTTATTATGTGTTAGTTATATAATAAGTACATATAATTCATAATTATACCTACAAAATTACCAGGCGTAAACGCCAGAAAAAAATAGCGTTTATAACAATTTCATCATTGATGAAATCGTATGCCGTATCCAGTTGACTCATTTGAATTTAAAAATCGAATTGTTCTTTAAGTGATGGCCATAAAGTGTATATTTGTTACCCTAGCGTTATTGCGTATGGCAACAATGCACTGACTAAGGTCACTTCCGGCCATTGGCTCGTGAGGCGCATTTTTAATCTATAATGTGTTACATATTGTTCAGAATTTTGTTTAAATGTTGTTCATTTTCCTTTGTCCCTGTCGCTTTGTTAAAAAATCAATTAGCTCACTTGATTCTTAAATGTTCTATTATGAAGTTATTTATCAGACCGCTATGTTACAGTTTAATTTTAGGTTTTCCCGATTGAGAAAAACGTGTTCAGCAGATAGTAAAAATAAAGTAGAAGCAATTTATTTTAATCTTTTAACCCTTTCGCATAATTACTATTATTAAATCTATTTTATAAAATCAATAGTTAATGTAAGAAATATAAAATATACATGTTCTTACTGTACATGACCTTCTAGGTATCTCAATAAAGATCAAACCCACTCCTCTTGTTATTTATTATACCAGTTTTACCATATAGATATCTACATAAAAATATTTGGTTTTGTTTGTGACATAATCTACATTTCCCTGTAACTGGTCTTCTGAACGACAAGCGTGGGTGTAAAACAAGAATATAGCAATGACATTGAAAATGGCGGGAAACTGTCACAAGTACCTAAGTTTAATAAGAAAACTAAAACTGAGTAGAATAACTTTTTGCGCCGAGCCACGATCACCAAATGTGCTACTATATTGCTGCAAAGTCGCCGAGGGCGCCCTTCCTATTCTTATGTTCATACATCAACGCAAAAATAGTCTTGTCGTTAAAATCAAGGTTCGTATCACGCTTCTCCAATGCGAGTTAGTCAAGAGTTTATATGATTTGTATCGAGATTTATTATTATATCAGGGTAAGCAGAAAGCACGGAGTGCCAAATATCTGTACATTTGCAGACCAGACGTGCTCTTTCCACATTCATCACCCTCTTGCACATCGGTTTCAGAGACTCACCTCACTCCCTCACTCACACCCATCAGTCGGAAATTGAAAAATTTGGTCAAAATGGGCGAGTCTTGGACTCCCTGGACTCTCCCTCAACTGCATCCATCGACAGTCGCAATGTGTCTTTGTCACTCTTCTATCAACCATTCTCTCTACATGTCCAAACAAACGGAGCATGCCTTTTCTCATTTTTACACTTGCACACAAAGCATCTTCCTCACCTCAATATCATGTAATTATTCAAAAACCTTTACACGAGCATTTAATCTGCTTTCTGATAAGGAAAGGACATTTTACTAAGTCCTTTAAGATCATTGACCCAATAGCTCTTGTCATTCCGATGTATAATTTAATATCAATTACAGTTCTACGACTCGCAGTGAGAGCGTACGAGGAAGGCGACAGGTATGACAATTGTATTCAGCATGGCGTGTGCAGACTGTTGGACACCGTTTGCTATACAGTGGTCGTTATTTTTATTGACATAAGGTTGAGTTTCCCTCGCTCTAGCCGCAAATATTAAAGGACTGCCTATCATGCGCTATTGTTTCTCGGTTGAATTATCAGAGTACCGCATGCACTGCTTAATGTCTGCTTCCGTATACAAGTTGGTGTTCATTACGGGGGTATACTAATGCAAAATTTATTTAAAAATCTGTTGTCATTGTTATTATTATTGCGAGTATATCGTCATGCGAGGTTACCGAACGACAAATATTTCTAGCATTACAGACCTCGCATGCTTCTACTATATAATATTCATAGTTCTTTCCATACATATATGCCGGATTCGGAGGCCGCTCTCGTTATTGGTAATTTCCTTCTTTCATGCTTATATTTGTGATTGTTGCCAGACTGAATTACAAAAAGAATTGAATTAATAACAACTTGTATTGCATAATGGTCATAAAATTGAAATGGGCATGGTCAGTGTTCGAAATATGAAATTAGAATCTAATTGTTCCAGTAGGCGTCACATTCGTAAGATTTGAGAATTCGCAAGATGGAACCGTTGGATGTATTAATGATTACAATAGTTCTGACATGCAGTGACCAGCTGCGTATGTACACTTAGCTTACAATGTGGCTTCAGACAAAACAATAAGGTGTAGTGTCTAAAAATGATGACAACAACTCAAGAACAGCTATTGAGATATCATTCCAAACACAATACAGAATGCAATCTTACAGAGAGAATCTTTTAGCTTTTATTGTTTAAAATCAAGTGTCGTACGCATTGTCACGTTTCTTTTGAATCTTTTTATCAAAAATCTGCTAATTGTAAACTCACGAATGTGTAAGCGTTTGAACAATTTTCCACATTAGTATTTGATAATTGATTCGCATGGTTTAAATATTAGATGTCGTTCGAAATTCAAAACATATCTCATTATTACGCAGCAATTATATGTAAGTGTAGAGATGTATTCTTTGAACATGAACCGAATGAAAAATACATTTTTTCATCACGTACGCGCATGTTACGTCGTTGGTGGAGAACTCTTTAAATGTCATTTGACGAATAATCCCATTAAATTTGACCAAGCTGATAAATTGTTGCTTCTCTTTTGGAACACCATGGACATTTCACGTGGGTCAGCCCCATAACAGCTCACTGGAGTTACAAATGTCGATCGAAGAAAGTTTTCTAACATTAGTGCCTCTTTCCAATCACTAGTGTGACTCGAATACTATAAGAAACCGTATTCCCATAGACAACACATTGGGTAGAAATAACGTTACAGTTTATTATATTTTAACATAATCTGACATTACGCTTGTATTTCCTCGAAGAGATTGATAATGGAGTGTAGTAGATAGTTATGACAATTCTAAATAATTATGAATTAAGTTACGATAATACTATTCTATGAGAATAGTAGAGCTAAGTAGAGAGAGAGAGAGTAGTGCCCCAAATAACTTATTTAATGTGTGACTCATCGTGAAAAATTTCACTTGATTCATAACAGATACATATATTTATATTCAAATAGACATTTGAATTTGTTTAGCAGTGATAGCCCAGTTAGATATCGGTAGTTAGTTAGCTTAGATATCGACCTTTCACTTTGGAGTTCGAATTTTAACACCACGGGTACGTACTTATCACCACTACGCAATATTTTTTAAAATTATAATGACGAATGCAAACATTGTGGGGAAACTACAGGCCTCACTAATAATAACAATAAACACGAAATAGTGCCTGCACTACGATTTCCACCGGAAACTGATTATTTGTACATCAACAAATTGATCCAGACAGTAATGTTCTCTAATGCGCGTGAGTCTAGTCAATCCGCACTTGACTAGGCGTGGTAGATTATGACACTAAGTCATCTCGTCCTAATAAAACCTCTTAAAATAAAAAGTGACCCATATCTAACATTAGAATGATAACCCATTATATGAAGTTTACAACGTCAAACATTTTAGGTATTTAGTTCTTTTTAACCGACTTCATTTATTTGGTCGATTACGTAGATATAAACAGAAAAATGCAATCTTAAAGTATCGCATGGAATCTAATGAAAACAAGCTCTGACAAATCGAGTCGATTAGTAAAATTGCCATAGAGGTATATACGGCGAGTAGACGAGCCAAGCAAAAAGTTGTCTCGTCGATAGAGAGAGAAAGAGAATGAATTTGGTACTCGTCTCTCTCATTAAAGACGCATACGCAGCAGAGCTACATCAATAACTTCGCGCGTCCATTACTGAAGAAGCCAATCAGATACGATTATATAAAGCGCAGGTGTGATTAAAGAGAGACACGTATACCAAACTCTTTCTTTCTTTCTCTTTTTATCAACGAGACATTTTCACTTCTTTATGAAAATTGCACGTTAATCTTTGACATATCCAAAAATGTCTATGCCATTGTTCTAAGAAATTACCACAGTTTCTATAAGAATGCACAGGAAGTTAGATAATCTGTGCACAATTATATTAAGAAATTTTAAAATGTTTTCCCACACAATGTACCCCCCTTTCCCGCATTTCCCGCGTGAATTGATCCACTAATTCACTTTCTAAACTTACCTCAAAATTGCTTTTTTAATTCTCTTACGTCACGAGTAATTTAAAAAACATTAGTGTTGTTTTTAAATTTAACGACAGTTTAATCTAACGCCACATTTGAATTTTAGTAACGGTTTTTATATCTTTTTTCGTCTCGTGTAATAGAAACATTTAAAATAGAAAGTGACGAAAGCAATTATTCTTTTCTGATTATATAGAAAAAAAACCACATTTTTGATCTTTCACCTTTAGCGTCGCTAGAAGTTTGGTACCTTTTCTCTACAATAGGGCTCATTAATTAATGAAGATTGGAATTATGTTGTGACATTTTTATATAAAAAATTATTTAAAAAAAATCAAGTTTTTCATTACGAAATGTTTACGATAATAAAATTTTCCTACAACATTTTGAAAGTTTTATGACGTATATTATTATTACATTAAGTTCGCTCCGTCGTCACGATCCGACTTAAAACTGGAGTCACGAATCCGGCCTCGAAAGTTTAGTTGCTTAGTTGTGAAAAAAAAACAGTAAACTGTTCAGTTAGCGAAAAGTACGAAAAGAAAAATCAAAACACGTTTTTCGACTTTCCATTAGAGGTCATCCAAAAATTACGTCACACGTTAAGCTGGGGGAGGGGGTTACGACACATTGACATTGCGTGAGAGGTATCCTAAATTTCACGACGTCATATTTCAAAACAGTTACAGTGAATCGTTTCAATTTTCGATGCAGGTATTTCAGTCGTACTGCAATTTTGCACCTGGGGTGCACCTCAAGATCCGCAGAAAGCACACGGTATAGGTGTAGCCTTAAGTTATCATAGCGTATTCCGTCTATTGCCCACTTAGAGAATTAAAATTATCTATAAAAAGGTATCAATACTATTTTCCTAAGAGCCACCCTTTCTGAGATAGCACGATTCAAAAAGTTTTTATCGTTATAAAATGCACACGTTTGCACGCTACCTCTGAGGTAGTTTACTTAGCACGTTTTTTTAACCGACTTCAAAAAAGGAGGTACGCAATTAGACTGTATTTTTTTTAATGCTTGTTACCTCAGAAGTCTCAGACTTGTAGTGACTCGGAGTCTGAAATTGTGTCCGGTGTATGGCAAGAGGCTCACCACTTATTCCATAGTGAGTGTACTAGTGATGTACCGAATATTCACATTCGCATCCGCATACGCGAATATTCCCAAATTTTTGTATATTCGCATTCGCAAAATTTCTGCGAATATTTTGCAAATATCAGTATCAGAAAAAAGGTTAATAAAATCAAAATCGTTTTATCATATATTTTATTTTAAGAAAATCTAAAGCTTTTCTTACGTTTTTTTAATACAAGAAAAATTAACAACCTCGTAATCATATGATCAGTCTTTGCTTCATCTTGTGATGTAATTTATTTATTTACTTTACTTTGGGCAATCAAACTTAACAATTAAATTTCCATTAGAAATTATAAGACAAAAAATATACAATGCAATGTAAAGAAACAAAAATAAATTCTTCAATAAAATTTTCTACAAAAACGGAATATTCGCATTCACATTCGCGACTGTCGGTAGCGGATATTCGCATTCGCATTCGTTAATGTTCAAAAAATGATATTCGTTACATCACTAGAGTGTATTGCACTCATCAGCCTACCTCATCGGCGATTGCAGGCCTAATGTTACGTCTGAGACGACCTTGCCGTACTATTATAAAACCTAGCACTTTATCTGGATGTTTTCACTATATTTTCTCCATAATCATTACCACAGCCACCAATGTAAATGCAGCTTTTCTCACAGTGAAATTACTAACGACAGTATCTCAGACACGATGTCATAAAGAGATAAGAAATTCCATTTCTAATTTTACTTTCCATCGAACAGTTATTATTATATATTAGAGAATTATTATATTGTACTCTCTTTAATAGTAGCGAAGTTAAATATCTCAATATTTTTGAAAATTGCAAGCTAGTAAACTCTTTTTCAATTTAATATTTTGTTTTATTTATTATTATTAAAATATTATCAATATTCCGTTACAATCATAATAGTAAATGAAACATTTAATTTTCTCGACGGATCAAATCACAATTTAATTCCTGATAATCGGCCATCAACTGAATATTATATGCATACTCAACCGCATTTTATAATTTAGACGTTCATAATATTCCAATATTCATCAGATATAATCGCGCATGGCCGTCGATCTTTCTCTTTATGGTACTTTAAAAATACTAATGTTTGTAAACTACCAATTATGACAGAGAAAGTTTAAAATATAAAAGATACTAAATACAAAATGCAGGAAAAATGCGGCATGTCTGTAAGGATAGAGATAGTTGGCCCCATTTGCTCCCTGTCTATCCCGTGAGGGACCTAGCGTGAAGATATGTACATATGTACAAAGATATCTTCAATGCATTCGCTCACACATAAGGGACATTCTTGACAGGTGGCAAGTACAGAAACAAATCCACATAAATGTCAGGATGCGCGTGCATGCGTGCGTACGCGTGTGCATGCGTGCGTGTGCGCATAAGCATGTATGAGCATGCGTGCGCACGTACGCGCTTATGTATGTGTGTGCGTTTGCACATTTCTCCGTGTGCGCGTGTGTGCGTGTGTGTCGTCACAAGCGGAGCTCCAATAATATATTATTATTGCGCTATAATATTACTTCATAGCAAACTCCCACAGACGGCAGCTATGCTATAATGTAAAGCACTTTGACTCTTACCAAAAACTGCAAAACATCGCATTTGCAGCTTTTAGCGAGGGTAAAAGTGCTTACATAAACTTGTGCTTGCATACATGATTACCTATCGCAATATGATTATTTAGCGTTACCGATCAATAACGTTAGTTTTGGTTAGGATGCCAATTAGCGTGTCCGATCGATAAAGTGTTACACATAGTTTTCTTTCTGACTGCTTTGTTGGTCCAGTGATTGCAAGCATGACTGCTGATGCAGAGGTCCAAGATACGATCCCAGGTTTAATTAGTTAAATTGTGTATGTCCAACTTTTCTAATTAAATTCCTTGTAGTAGTGCCAATAAATTCAAATTCAAATTCAATTATCATTTATTCAAAATTAGTTAATTACAAAACTTTTCGCACGTCAAAATGAAACTACCACCG